>JAXQQM020077065.1:0-148530 GCA_034641835.2 Pinus albicaulis | reverse complement strand
TCATTGATCTGTTTATACACCCTGCAACTACCTTGTTGACAGGAGTCCCTCCTCCTAGACTCAGCAATGAAATTAAGAAAACTTTGCAGCTCTCAAGGCTGTACAAAGTTGGGGATTGGTACTTGTACCAAAATTGTTTAGAAATCAGAATATATGGATGTGAACTTTGTCCATTCAAGCTGCCTAAATATGTGCCTATGAGACTTTTTGCCTTAGAGTATTTCAGGCAAATGAATAACTCTGATATTATTCATTTTTGTAATGCTAAGAAGAAAGCCCAACTCAGAATCAAAAGTTAGTTAGGTCCATTTATATGCAATTCTAGGGATGCTGGACAAGAAGCAGAAGCGATATTACAAGACCATTTCAGGTTACAAAAGAGTTTCTATTGGGTCCCCTATGACCCATTCAGCTTTATTTGTGACAAAAGAATGAGGAATAAATGAGCACCATACTTCCACCACAGAATTCCAGAAATAGAACAGTATGCTAATAAATATGAGTGGATGGAAGGAACATTAGTTGAACAAGATAGTGAAGAGGTCAATGTAAACAATGTCATGAAATATCTTGAGAAAATTTTTGACCTCGAATCTTTTTGGCAAGTGTAGGTACCACATATTGGCACTTCTTCAACAGGGAATTTTCAACAGGGATTACAGGAAAACATTCCATCAATTGTAGTTGAATCCAAAGGCAAAGAAAAAGAACCATAAGTACAAGTCATTGAAACATTCACCATGACAGAAAAACCTCAAACTTCCAAGGTACAAGATCAAGCACATGTTTCTCCTATTCAAGTCATTCAGCATGAAGTCTCAAATTTACAGACTCCGTCTAATGTAGAAAAAGGCAAGAAAAGACAAGTTAAAGATCCTACTCCTCCCAAGGCATCTTCACAACAACCTCAAGCTAAAAGGAAGACACTGAATCCACTTCCTGAAGTAGAATCTATTGATGAAATCTTTGATGAAGAAAGGGAGGATAGTCAGCTAACTGGTTCAGTTAGTGAAACATATACAGGTCATAAAGGAAAGGAAATACAAAGATAGTTAAGCACTGAAGTGTCTTCATTCAAGCAGCCAAAGACAGATGCAGGAGACATAAAAAAGACATTTATCAGTGTAAAATCAAAGAATGATCCATTGAGGATGTAGGTGTATAGTCAGTATCTTAAAATGGCTCCAAAAAATCAAGAGAGATTAATGTCAGCTTTTGACATTCAGCAAGGTAAAATGTTATTGAGCCATTTTAAACCCAAAGTGCAACAACCACAAACAACAACTGATTATGTTAGAACCAATTTTGAGGTCCTAGCAAAAGATATTCACCCTTTGGATCAGATTGAACTACACAAGCAGACTGGAGAAATGGTCTATTCCACACTTACTGAGAAAGCAATGGCAGCTCATACATTGCAATATTCTTTGAATAATACAAGTACCTAGTTGCAGATTGAGAAAGCTTCTTCTCAAGAAAATGATAACAGAATAAAATCTTTGGAGGAAATAATCATCAGTTTGGGTCATAATCCCAAAGATATAAAAGGCATTGAAGCATTGATTAAAAAGAAGGATGATGACATTGCTGCATTGAGGAAGTAATTAAAATTACCAGCTTCAAGGCATCCTCAAACTGAAGAAGTATTGAAGAAAAATTCAGAAGAAGAAATGACGGAGTTGATCCTGAAAATGAATGAGCAACTAAGTGAAACAGAAAAGGAACTGGAGCAAGCATTGAAAGAAAAACAGTCTATCATTCAAACATCCACAACAGAGGCTACTACAGGTACAACATTAGCAGATCAGTAAACAGACCCATCACAGGTGAATACTTCTAATTTAAGTTCTGAAGAATTAGTGAAAAAAATGGAAAGTTTGAAACTTAGAGTAACAGAACTTCAAACTACAAAGTTACAGCTCACTAATTTAGAACAAAAATATGATACTTCAAAAAATATTGTGGCTGACCATACAAGAGAAATCAAAAGGCTGGAGAAATTGGTTAAAGCTTTAGAAAAGGATCTCTCATTGGAAAATCCTTTGAGAGAAATCAATGAAATTCTTTGGAATAATATTATTCATTCAATAAAGGATATTTGGTCCTTCATTCAAATAATCTTTGAACAAAATGACTTGGTCAAAATAGCTCTGGAGGAAGTTGACAAAACAAGAAAAGAATTGAGAGACAGACCTGAACAAGCAAATCAATTCATAAAGTTCTTAAACACCCAGACTAGACAACAGCTTGCAGAGCTTGGAATTGAGGACAGAACAGGTACAATTTTAGAAATAAAAAGAGTTTTTACTAAGAGAACTCTTATGCAAAATCTGGAACGTAAGTGCTCAGATATTCAAGAAGAGATCATTGCTTTCAAAGAAAGGTTTAATGTTTTATTAGCCAGCGGGTTGCCCAGTCCTATGATTTCAGAAGACAAAATAATGGACTTGGAAACTTATGTTAATAGATTGGACATACATGCTCACAATTTAACTTGTTCCTCTACCAGTTCATCAGAATCGACATTGCCTACAGGAAAGAATCTTTATGACAGACTAAAGAATTTATTTCATCTTGAGCATGAAATAAGATATTTGTTCCCAAATCAGCCCAATTTCTTCAGATACACAGAGGTTGATGAAACATTAAGAAAACTCAAACGAACCAAAATAGCAGAAGACAAATGGTGGGAAGACCTGTTAGAAATTTTGTAAAATTCATCTTCATATGGAAAATTTTGTCTTTTTACTATTGTGTGAAGGATAAATAAATGAACAAAGGCTAAAGAGTATCAACTTAACAGTTCAAAGTGTATCAGTAAGAATAGAAGAGTATCATACAAGCAAGGCAGTCAGAAAAGAATTACCAAAGAGGACAACATCAAGCTAGATTGTAGGATCTGCCTCCAGCACATGCATAAAAGGAGGAAACAACACATCAACAGTTGCCTTTTATCCTATCTACGAAATCATCTGTCTGTCTTTATGTTGTAACATATTCATTAGTCACCCTAGATTATTTCCTAGGTTGTTGTAAGATATTTTTAATCATTTTTTGTATAAATAAGCCCTCGAAAGGTGTATTAAGGGTGGATTCTACTACTTTGCTGTAACATTGATCTTTTTGGAATAAAAGTTCTTTGGAGAACTTTCTTTGTGGCTTGCTGGATGATGATTTGAAACTCAAGACTTTTTGCAGGATTCATGTGTCGGACTACAGTTCAATAAGTCATTTCTATCCTATGTTTTAAGTTTTATATCTGTTTATAATATCACTGTGTTCCATTTCTGAATAATTGAAATAAAAGAATGAATCAGAATTTACTTAAGTGTACTCTGATTTCAATTGTGATTATTCTAAAATGTTTTATGCTAAACTGGTTATAAACAACGAATTCTTAATTGCTCTTGTTTCACTGGTTTAAACATTTTGATTACTATAGTAAAGAATTCTTAGTTGCTCTTTATTTGTAATCATTCACTTTCTTTCTTTTGAACATGTTGAAAGATTCTTGATTGCCTTTCATCCCTTCAAAATCCATTCCATTCAATTTAAGATCCAAAATTGTTCTCTGTTTGGCTATCTTGCCCTGTAAAGCCATCTTGTGTGTAGAATATTAATCCAGTAAAGCCCCCCTTCGACTCCATAGCCCAATGGACTAAAAATCTTCAACCTTGCCCTCAGTTGGTGGATTCCACCATTCAAACAAAAACAAAACTCTTGGACTTATAACTAGCCTAATATTTTCTAAGAACAAAGCTAAATTTTAAAGAGAGAGCCCTCTCTGGATACAGATTGGCTAGATTCTGTATCTGAAGGTTGGTTTGTGGTTATCTCGGGTTTACTTTCCTTTTCCACAACTTCAAGGAAAACCTGAGTGATAACATAGTGGTGACTCCACTGGGGACTGAATCATTTTAATTATTATTGTTTGCTTATAAGCTACAGACAGAGTCTGAAGATCAGCCAGGTAGCATTTGAAATGCTTTTGCTCTGCAATTGCTTAGTAAATAAATGCTTCTTCATTCTATCTCTGATTTAGCTTATAAACTGAACCTTAGTTCCAAAAAATTCAATCAGATTCTCTAGTTTAATAAATCTTTGAGAAAGTTTTAATCAAAATCCTTAATTTCTTAAAGAATTTTTCGAAGTTGTATTTTCATTTCATTTAAAACAAAAAACCAAAAATATAGAGTCTAGGAAAACTGGCTTCAGAAAGGATTCGTCATACCAGGTCAAATCCTGACCCTAATCCATCACCGATATTTGAAAATCCAAATCTGATTCCTAGGATTGTTAGAAGACAAGGAAGTCAAGAAAGCTCTGAGAGAGGAAGTCAAGAAAGTTTTGGAAGTTCTCGACCTCTTTCTAGATCAACATCCTGTCCTGTAAAGTGGATTTACTTTGATGAAATTCCTTTTGATGAGCGTTTTGAAACATCCTTATTTGTGAATTTTTCTGAGACTGAATTATCCAGACTAGTTCCGAACCCATTGTTCTTTGAAGATTTACAATTGAGATTTGTTTCATTTCATCTTGATAGAAATTTGCAGAATTCCATTCAATCTGAACAAACCTTTGAAGAAATTTCAAACATTTCTGTGATTACTGAAGCTTCCTCAAGTTCAGCTACTTTTCCTCAATCTTCCCAAACCCAAGCCACTCCTTCTCTTCCACCCACTCCTTCTAGACCACCATCACCTGTTATTCCATTACACCTTCCAATGGCTAATAGATACGCTCCGTTACAGTTGCCAGCCAACCCTGCTGCTTTGCCTCGAAATTATCAGAGTAAGATCACCCCTTTTGATGGATCTGGCACTTATACTGCTCAACAACATACCAAAAGGATGACTGATTACTTTGAATTTTACGAAATTGACGTTGATGATGTTCGAATGAGAATATTTGTCCAGAGTCTCACTGGGGAAGTCAGGACATGGTTTAGGGCCCTTGTTCCAAACAGTATTGCTGACTTACCAGCCTTGTGTAGGTCATTTTTAAATAGATGGGAGAAAAAGAAGGATCCGCTTCAAATTCTACCTGATTTTGGAAAATTGAAAAGAGGACCTAATGAAACAGTACAAGATTATATCATCAGATTCAACGAAGCCTACAACGCAGTTCCTCAAAACCTCAGACCCCCTCTGGATTTAGTACTGGTTAAATTCCCTGACGGTTTTGACTCTGACATAGCATATTCACTTAGGGAAAGAGCCCCCCCAGACTCTAGAGGAGATGCAAATCATAGTGGTTAGTGTGGAAGCAAACCTTATAGAAAAACGAGCTAGAGCTAGGGCCGAAAGAAGGATGCCTATAAGTGAAGAACCTTCAGCTTTTGAAGGAAAGCTAGATGCAATTATTAAAGGTATGGAAAGACTGGGAGACAAAGTAGAGACAATCGAAAGAAAGTCTTCTGGCGATGGTCAAAATGTTGTTAGAAATCCAAACTTCAGAAAAAATTAAAACCAAAATCTTGGGAAAAATGTCCCTGACCAAAACATTAGGCCACCATTCCAAGAAAATTTTGTGGAAGGTTCATCTTCTGAAGAACCTACCGAGGATGTTGAAATAAATAACGTGACTGAGAACAAGAACGGACCAGAAGTTTTCCTATCTCAAGATGATCAAGAAAATCACATTCTCGAAACATTTCAAACTCATTCAGGAGAAACTTTTGATTTTAAAGAAGGTTATGTCACAACAGTCTATGAAGTTCATAAACAATACAATTTGAGAAGTAGACGGATTGATGTGCCAGAGAATAGCAAACAGAAAGCTGTAAAACAAAACGTCAAAGGTAAAACTAACACTCCTCCTGTACAAAACACACCTCCTGTACAAATTATTTCTAGGATAAGTCCTAACCCCGCAAATCCAATAATTGAAGATGTCTCTGATAGCCAACCACATAAAAAACAAATTTCTAATACTTCTCCTCTTGTAGGAAATGTAGAAGAACCAGCACAAGTTAATTCAGAAACACCTTCAACTCATAATCCCACTCATGAAAAAGACAAAAACACTGAAGACCCAAAAAACAGAAAAAATCCGACTGTTCAAAATACCAAAGCTCAGATAGAAAAATATTTCAATCTAGAAGCTGAAATAGGCAAACTTAAGATAGCTGTTCCTTTGGAAGAACTAGCTAAACATGATTTCTATAGAAGTCAAATCAGCAAATCCCTTAATATTAACATCACTGGAATGGATGATTCAGTGAATATTTTTGATGATCAACCCAGACTACTTTTTGGTCCTGAAGTTAATGGCAAACCTGAAAGTGGAGGAACTCCTCCATTCTATGTGAGCTTAAACGTCCATGACAAAATACTGCATAACACCATGCTTGATTCTGGAGCGTCCCATAATTTAATGCCAAAAGCAGTGATGGAAAGATTAAATCTAGACATTACCAGACTGTATAAAGATCTTTTTTCGTTTGATTCTAGTCAGGTAAGATGTTTAGGTTTGATTAAAGATTTGTGTATTACTTTAGTGCAATACCCTGCAAAATCTATTCTGATGGATGTAGTAGTTGCAGACATCCCTCCCAAATATGGTATGTTGTTGTCCAGATCCTGGGGTGCTAAACTCGGAGGATCTCTACAATTAGATATGTCCTTTGCAACTATTTCAGTATTTGGTCAGCCTAAAAGATTGTACAGAGAGACTTTGATGAAATATCTAGTCAGTAGCCATGAGAAGCCTGAAAACTTCCCTGTATATTTAGTACATTCTGATATGGACTCTGTTGAGTCTCAAATCTGCATTTTTTCTATACACTTTTCTATACCTTTTTCACTCACCTGAACCTCCCAAGTTGTCAATATCATGTGCAAAAGAGCATCTAACATGGTTTTTAATTATATTTTTGTGTTTGCTATTTGATTTAGATTTTGTTCATTCAGCTGCGGAATCTTGCCACTTTCCGTAGCTGCTGCAACTTTCTGCAGCTATTTTGTGAAATTCTATGCTACAGGTGTCTACAAGGAAAACGAGCCACATGGGCAGGTCAGGAATGATGTGGACATGGTTCGTGTCCTATTGGTTCGAGCAAACTCATCTAAAGAAGCCGCGGTCAAAGGCGTCCACATGGAAGTCAACCATAGAGTCTCATGTTGGCAGGACTCTATTTCATGTCACATGAAGATTCATACGACAGTTTCCAAGTTGCGGAGGATAAATCGACATATGTACATGGCTCCTTAGTCGAATTCAAGCATCCACTCCTCGTAGATTTACTTTCCAACACGGCCATGATCCTAGATCCGTGGACGTAATGGTCTACGTGTTCTCCACCAGCATGAAATTTAGGAGACAGTTATATTTCTTTTGTTATATATAATGCGTTTGCATACGCCTAAAGAGTTAGTCGATGTTAGTCTCTGTTATCTTTTATTAGTCTGCTCTGTAATGTGATTACACTGCACTTGTGCCGTAACATCACCTTTCTGTAATGACTGCTTTTTAATATAAGAAGACTCTGTTTTCAACCGAAATTCGTATTTGAAGATCGTTGCCAAGGCTGGTGTAGAGGGCCCCTGCTCAGCTAAGGTTTTGTGCATTAGTGTAAAGTTCTCATTTTGTTTCTTTAAAGCTCATTGTGCCATAATCCATTTATATGTTTATACATTGCATTTGCTTCATTTCTAATTATAAACTTCCATAATTTCCATTTCACTTCTGTCTTTCATGTTTTATGTTGTTAATCACTGATCAGTGTTCTTGTTTCAGGTTATAGATAGGCAGCCTGGGCATTTTCATAGCTTTTTGACTAATGACATGGAACTAACATTATTCTGCTGCTAATTTGCTTTTCATAGTTTCTGTTTAATTTCAGTATTGCTTTGTTCATTTCAGTTTTGCTTATTTGCTTCAGTAGTTAAATTTAGATATATTAAGCTTCTCATAACATCTTCAGTTGCCTCCGAAAGCCACAGCTGGACTGATGGTGAGGGATTGTATTATGAAATGTGTAGTTTAGTATTAGTTTCTTTTCTGCAAATTTAGATATATTAAGCTGCTCATAGCATCTTCAGTTGCCTCCGAAAGCCACAGCTGGACCGATGGTGAGGGATTGTATTATGAAATGTGTAGTTTGATATTAGTTTCCTTTCTGCAAATTTAGATATATTAAACTGCTCATAACATCTTCAGTTGCCTCCGAAAGCCACAGCTGGACTGATGGTGAGGGATTGTATTATGAAATGTATAGTTTAGTATTAGTTTCCTTTCTGCAAATTTAGATATATTAAACTGCTCATAACATCTTCAGTTTCCTCCGAAAGCCACAGCTGGACTGATGGTGAGGGATTGAATCATGAATGTATGGTTTGATATTATTTTCTTGCAAGTTAGATATCGTTTACTCAAGTTGTTTATGATTACTTCCGAAAATCATAGCTTCGATCATATAATGATGAAGGATCGAAGATAAATTGATGTAATCTCGATTTAGATTTATTTTGTTTCAATTTTGAATTTCCTAAGCATAGTTTCTTTTGTGTTTAGTCGGCAAGAAGAATAGTTTGGTTCTTATGCTAATAGTTCAATCGTTTTGATTTGTTAGACTAGCGCACCTTTCATTTCAAAGAAGACATTTTCATTTCCTTTCAAGTCTTGTCATTGTAAATTTCAAATTTCTTTTAAAAGTTTCAAGTTGGTAAATCATTATAGGGGATATCATTTCCTTGAACAAACATAACCAAACTTGTTTTCATTTTAGAATTTCCATTTCACCTTAGAAAACCAAAAACGACAAAAAGTTAGGAAATAGGTTATCTTGCACATATAGTGCGTCGCACTTCATCAGATTACGATTCCCGGATTGAAAAATTAAATGCAGCAATTTAGGACACACTAAATTGACCAAACAGACTCTTTCATCCTTTATAATGCTGAATTGGACCTTCCTACTGAACTAGAAACACCAGAAACAGAAACTGCAACTAAATCTACTGTTCTGATTGAAGAAATTTCTGAAAACAAAGAAACATCAAACATTCTAGAAACACCAGAAAAAACTGAAAGACCAAAACCTCCTGTTAAGAAACATATCAAAACAGTTGATGAAGATTATGAACATGAAATTCTATGGCATTTAGAATTTGACGGTTCGGTGAATAAATTAGGAGCAGGGGCTGGAATTTGGTTACATAATGTTGAAAATGATCACGCCGAAGGTCATGCTTGTAGATTGAATTTTAGATGCACTAACAACATGGCAGAGTATGAAGCTCTTTTGTTAGGGCTTAAACATGTCAAAAAGTTAGGAGCAATTAGAGTATCAATCATAGGAGACTCTGAATTAATTATTCAACAAATCAATGGTGAATGTTCAACAAAATACCCTAGATTGAAACAATACAGAGAAACAGTTGTGGAAATTATCAACACTTTTCTACAAGCTCAACTTGCCAAAATTCCTAGGAAACAAAATTTGCATGCTCACAGTCTTGCAATGTTCGCTAGCACATGTAAATTACCTTTTGAACCTAATCATCAGTTCACAGCTGAGATTAGACATAGGCCTGCTATACCGGACAATCTCTTGAATTGGCAAGTGTTTGTAAATAATAGTCAGATTAATAATTTTTTGACCTTAGAAAATGAGTTCTCTAACAGTAGTATAGATGAAGACACAACAATCAATGAATCTAATCAAATGGACAAACAAGAAACAAATATTTCTGAAGAAACTGCAATTCACATGCTTCACCCAACCACCTTCACTGAAAAAGATATGCAGGATTTAAAACAAATGGAAATCGATGAGATCATAGAAGATGAATATGAAATTATTAATCTGAAAGATAATAATTTACCTAAAGGATTAACTCCTTTAGAAGATATTTTTGACTCAAATGACATTCCATTCAAACCCAAAATGGACCGGTAAAAGCTGACATTGAAGAATACAATTTAGGAAGGGAAGGAACTCCCAAAATGGTTAAATTATCCAAATCTCTGCCAGAGGATCAAAATGTTAAATATGTTGAACTTTTAAAAGAATTCCAGGATGTTTTCGCCTGGAGTTATGAAGATCTTAAATCATATGATACATCAATAATTCAACATACAATACCTTTGAAACCAGATCAGAAACCTTTCAAACAAAAACTTAGAAGGATCAACCATGTTTTACTACCTTCAATTGAGAAAGAAATTAAAAGAATGTATGAAGCAGAAATTATAGCTCCTATTAGGTTCTCTGAATGGGTTTCTAATTTGGTACCAACAAGGAAAAAGACTGGAGAGATTAGACTATGCGTTGACTTGCGAAATTTAAACAAATTTTCTTTAAAAGATAACTATCCTTTACCTAAAATGGACCATATATTACAAAGGGTAGTAGGATCTTCGAGAATTTCTCTTCTGGATGGATTTTCAGGGTACAACCAGATTCTGGTTCACCCTGATGATCAAGACAAAACAACATTTACAACACTATGGAGTACTTTTAAATATGTCAAGATGCCATTTGGACTCAAGAATGCGGGAGCTACATTTCAAAGAGCAATGGACATTGCTTTTGCCAAAGAAATACATGATTTTCTGGTTATTTATCTAGATGATTTAACAGTTTTTTCCAAAACAGATCAACAACATTTAGATCATCTAAGGCAAGTGTTTATTAAATGCAGAAAATATGGTATTTCTTTAAATCCGAAAAAGTCATTGTTTGGTTTGGAAGAAGGAAAGCTCCTAGGTCACATTATTTCTAAAGATGGCATTAGAATTGATCCTGAAAGAATACAAGCAATTTTGCAGATACCTCATCCCAGAAACATTAAGGAACTTCAAGCTTTCATAGGAAAGATTAACTTTTTGAGAAGATTCATTTCTAGTTTAGCAGAATTACTTAGGCTGCTCACTAACATGCTAAGAAAATATTCACGCATTGACTGGACCGTGGAAGCCAAGCAATCATTTGAAGAAATCAAAATGGCTTTGACTAGAACACCAGTTCTAACAAGTCCAAAATTTGATAGGGATTTCATTATTTTTTCATTTGCTTCTAAACATACAGTTGCAGCTGTTTTACTACAAAAGGATGATCAGGGGTGTGAAAAACCAATAGCCTTTTTTAGTAAAGCACTTAGAGATGCATCATTGAAATATAATATCATGGAGAAACAAGCTTTTGCACTTGTAAAAGCAATTAAAGATTTCCGAGTTTATATATTGTATTCTCATGTGATAGTTTATGTACCTAATGCTGTCGTTAAAGACATCTTAACTCAAGATGGTATCGAAGGCAAAAGAGGTAAGTGGATAGCTACCATATTAGAATATGATTTTGAAATTAAACCAACAAAACTAATAAAAGGCCAAGGTTTGGCTCAAATCATGACTGAAACTAATTGCCAAGCCCTAGACATTAACGTACTGGATAACGAACAGGAGATGGCGACTCCACAGATCAGTCAGACCTTTTTAGACTCGCCCTGGTACACTGATATCATTTATGTTTTGTTAAACCTGCAAGCTCCTCCAGGGTTATCCAGAACGAAGCAAATGTTTTTGAAAATGGCATCTTTAAAATATTGTATTTTAGATAGTGCTCTTTTTTGGAAGAATCACGATGGAATTCTATTAAATTGTTTATTGAAAGATGAAACTGACAAGTTTCTTAATGAATTTCATGTAGGAGATTGTGGTGGACACCTCTACTGGAAGTCAACTGCAGATAAAATCTTAAGGGCTAGTTTTTACTGGCCAACCTTGTTTTCAGATGTTAAGAAATTTGTAACTTCTTGTCATAAGTGTCAGATCTTTGAGGGCAAAAGAAAGTTGTTACCTTTACCATTAAAACCAATTTCCACCGAAAGACCCTTTCAACAATGGGGACTGGATTTTATTGGAGAAATCCATCCTCCTCCTTCTGGGCAACACAGATGGATTCTTACTACCACAGATTACTTTACTAAATGGATTGAAGCTATCCCATGTAGACAAGCCAATGAATATGTAATTATAGGGTTTTTAGAAACCAATATACTTTCAAGATTTGGCTGTCCTGAAAAAATTATAACAGATAATGCTGCCACATTTAAGTCTAAGAAAATGATTAGTTTCTGCAATAAATATCACATCACTTTAGGCCATTCAACAGCCTATTATCCTCAGGGTAATGGACTGGCAGAGTCTTCCAATAAAAGCCTTATTAATATCATTAAAAAATTATTGGAAGAGAATAAAAAGAATTGGCATAAGAAACTTACCAATGCATTGTGGGCAGACAGACTTACAACTAAGAAATCAATTGGGACCAATTCATATGAATTAGTTTATGGTATTGAGGCAAGATTTCCATCATCCTTAGGAATTCCTGTTATGAAGTTACTTTAGGAGGCTCAAGTGGAACCAAATGATATTCATAGAAGAATAAACCAAACAATTCACTTGCAGCAGACCAGAGAAGAAGTGTATCAACGATCCCAAGTATTGCAGGAAAAGTTAAAGAAAATGTTTGACAAAAGAGCTAAAGCAGAAGATTTTCAACTAGGAAATAAAGTTCTAAGATGGGATTCCAGAAGGGAAGATAAAGGGAAACATGGGAAATTTGATTTCTTATGGAAAGGACCTTACATCATTCATGCTCTACAGGGAAATAACACATACTTTTTGAAAAATTTGGACAGTTCAGAAGCTGAGGAAGGACCAGTCAATGGTCAAATGCTAAAGCACTATTTTGATCCTATTTACTAGGATGTTCTAATTTTTTCTAACTTGTACATAATATATCCTTTCTAATGCATCAGTTTTGATTGGATGGTGACTTGTTGGAGTTGAAGCCCGAAGTGAAGGCCCTAAGCTTCAGAAGTTGCATTATCATATATACAATAAAGCTACCAGAAAAAGAATATTACATGGTTCAGTTTGAAGACATTTTGAGGCATCTGACCTACTGTTCTTGAATTTTCACCAGGAAAAGCCATCCCCAAGTGGAGCTAGTGTTAGACTCCTATACCAATAGGTGTCATTTTTCATGATTGACTTGTTGAACTGTGCAATATGTTCAAACCTTTTTCTTGTGCAAAGGTGTTCCATATTCTTAAAAAATCAAAAAATTCTAAAATTCAAAAAAATGTATAGAGGGTATACCGTAAAAGAAAAACCAAAGGGTGAAAAGAAATAAAATGGTCAAAAAAGTGAAAGAAATGAACCCCAAACAAAAATAGACCAGGAAAGTGTGCAAGTCTAAATGCCACTACTTTTTGCTCTGATGTAATAAAAAAAATTGTGTGCAGCTTGTCAAACTTTTGCCACAATTCATGATGAGTCAAACTGTTTAAACTTGGCTCATTCATTTTTCAATTTCATGTTGTAGAATAGAGAATAAATATCTGGCCAAACAGTTTAATCTTGGCAGATAAGTAGATAGGTAGAGTTAATAAAAGGTGCTCAACAGTTTAATCTGAGCCCTTGGATGTAGTAAGTGTAGACTTAGATAGGTTTCCCATGTAAAAGAAAAAGAAGATTGAGAAGGGTTTGCAAGTCTAAGTGCACCCTAATAAAGAAGAGAAAATGGAAGGGTAAAGTAAGTAGGGTAGGTAGATGTTGTTGTTGAAATTACATGTGATGAATGCTGGCCCTAAATGTGTTCAATATTAATTTCATCACAAGTGCAAAGGCAGATGCTACATTGGAAAAGTTCACAAAAAGCAAAGTCAAAATCATTAACTTCCCATCTCACTTTTTCCCTAAAAATTTTTACTAATTTTCCCGAAGTGCTAAGGGATTTGAAGATTAAAGGGGCTCAAGGCATTTCCTTGACTTTTGGAGGGACCGGACCCTCGGCCTAATAATTGAAAAGACCTAAGTACTTGAAGTTATTTATCATTATACTCATTCACTTTTAATCTTTTCCTAAGTAAAATTCCATTTTACTTAGGAAAATCATGCTATATTTAATAAAAATCCCTCAAAATTACTTGCTATTCTAAATCTAAGTGTTGAAGTTGATATAATGCAATTTGCTTCAGAAATATTCACTTTCTTAGTTATGTAAAGAATTTTGAGTTTTCCCTGTTCCTTTGTCATATTAACATTTAACTTTAATTATTAAATCCTTATACAAATTACCTTTTCCTATATATATAACTCCTCCTATGTAATATCCCAAAAAACCTTTGTATTATACGTTTTAGCCAAAGTATTTAAACCCATATGATGAAATCAAATACCTACAGTATAAAACCCTTTGGCTAAAAACATATCTATATAACTAGTCCCTCCCCCTATGTTAATTAAATTGATTTAATTTAATTATCATATAATAAAAAATATACAAAAAAAAAGTTTAAACATGTATTTTATATGTTTAAAATGAAAAAATAAATAAAAGCCCAAGTCCATCCGTAACCCCGACCCTTCATAAACCAAAGAGATTAATTAATCACCTGGATTAATTAATAATCTTACCCCTCCGCCAATCAAAAGCTTCCCGGAATATCGTGTCAGGTCCGCGCATTAACTCCCCCATCGTTTCCCATCTGGTCCACCATTGGATCACTCCGGTGAAGATCTACAGCCCACAAGCATTCCACTAGCCATCCCTTATACAAAGATTAACGCGTGAAATCTGAGCGGCTTCCAAACAGTGCACCGGCCACGCGTCGTGTGCTGAATGGAATCGCTACCAATTCATGAAATACCGCCTGCTCCTAAAAGCGTTGTAGAATTTACCACTTACCGCCCATTCCCCATGACGTGTCCATCGTACACCATGACGTCATCACAAAAAATAATAAAAAATTCCCCATTTTGACTTTGCAAATAAAACAAAACTTCGCGCATTTTTTTCATTTTGTGTGTTGAAAGCGACTGCGTCCTCCATTCTGAAAAGTTTCAAAATCCACTGTTAAACTGCCATTAACCAAATTTGCTGAAGACCTCCGTCAGTCCATTATCCAAGCATCCATCAGCCGTCAATCAGTACCTGTTAAATACAGCTTATCTTCTAAAAACATGTATTTATATCATTCCCCATTTTTCACTCTGCAAAATCCTGCTGTTCGTTCAAAATTCTACATCAAACATTGCTAAAGAGTATTTTGAGTCTTCTTTTTCCAAGAATTTCAATTGCCTCTACAGAAAACTGTATTTTCGATCTTCAAACTGGTAATTGCGCCCATTTCCGTAAAAAACCCCCAAAGTTTCCATTTTGAATACACAAGAACCAAAATGGAAGTCCCGGTGGCTTTAAATGTTGCTCCATTAAACGCCCCTCATAGAGAATTGGAATATTTACCATTAGTGGATAAAGATTTTCAAATCAAAGACTTACTTTTTAGTGAAAATCCCCTTCGAATTTATTGTTGCCGCAGAGACGATTATTTGAAAGGCTTGGATATTATTGGATTGTGGGAATCAAATCTCCCAAGATACCTTTTACCCTCAG
Source organism: Pinus albicaulis (assembly GCA_034641835.2). Classification (NCBI taxonomy): domain Eukaryota; kingdom Viridiplantae; phylum Streptophyta; class Pinopsida; order Pinales; family Pinaceae; genus Pinus; species Pinus albicaulis. Next base: position 133,121 of record JAXQQM020077065.1, on the reverse strand, counting down.
TCCATATCTTTCCTGAAATTATCCATTATTGTCATGCTAATTATGATCCAATTCAGAGAGCATTTTTATCCCTAGACCAGAATGTCATTTTTCATATTATTGCTCAATCTATCAATGATATGCTTCAGTTTGAACCTGGTCAAAACCTCACTCCCTTGCTCATTGGAGAATTGCTTGAAAAATCTACTCAGTTGTCCCCTGAAGAGGTAAAACGCATTTGTCAAACTTTCATGTTACCTGAACATCAGCCCAAGGGCCCACCTCCCTATGGTTGTTCCTTTTTTACTGAATTGGGCCAGCTTATTCTGAATATGATTTCTTCTATCATGGGCTTTAATACTAGTGAGTATGTTGATGAATTAACCCTAGTATTATTGTCTATCTTCACTCCTGGACAGCCTCCTGCTGTCAGATATGACTTTGCATCTTACATAGCCAGCAAAATCCATGACCAATTCATGAGATTGGAAAATGAGAAAGTCTTCAAACACTCCTCTGTTATCTATCACCTCATGATATATTACCAGTCTGAAAACTTCCCTTTCCATGTTCAAAAGCTCAATGTCCAAGAAAATCATAGGTCTGTCATATTTTGGTCAGCCATCACCCACAAATCCAGAGATTCTCCTTATTCCTATAATGAATTCATTGATCTGTTTATACACCCTGCAACTACCTTGTTGACAGGAGTCCCTCCTCCTAGACTCCGTAATGAAATTAAGAAAACTTTGCAGCTCTCAAGGCTGTACAAAGTTGGGGATTGGTACTTGTACCAAAATTATTCAAAAATCAGAATATATGGATGTGAACTTTGTCCATTCAAGCTGCCTAAATATGTGCCTATGAGACTTTTTGCCTTAGAGTATTTCAGGCAAATGAATAACTCTGATAGTATTCATTTTTGTAACGCTAAGAAGAAATTCCAACTCAGAATCAAAAGTCAGTTAGGTACCTTTATATGCAATTCTAGGGATGCTGGACAAGAAGCAAAAGCGATATTACAAGACCATTTCAGGTTACAAAAGAGTTTCTATTGGGTCCCCTATGACCCATTCATCTTTATTTGTGACAAAAGAATGAGGAATAAATGAGCACCATACTTCCACCATAGAATTCCAGAAATAGAACAGTATGCTAATAAAGATGAGTGGATGGAAGAAACATTAGTTGAACAGGATAGTGAAGAGGTCAATGTAAACAATGTCATGAAATATCTTGAGAAAAAGTTTGATCTTGAATCTTTTTGGCAAGTGCAGGTACCACATATTGGCACTTCTTCAGCATGAAATTTTCAACAGAGATTACAGGAAAACATTCCATCAATTGCAGTTGAATCCAAAGGCAAAGAAAAAGAACCAGAAGTACAAGTCATTGAAACATTCACCATGACAGAAAAACCTCAAACTTCCAAGGTACAAGATCAAGTACAGGTTTCTCCTATTCAAGTCAATCAGCCTGAAGTCTCAAATTTATAGACTCCGTCTAATGTAGAAAAAGGCAAGAAAAGACAAGTTAAAGATCCTACTCCTCCCAAGGCATCTTCACAACAACCTCAAGCTAAAAGGCAGAAACTGGATCCACTTCCTGAAGTAGAATCTATTGATGAAATCTTTGATGAAGAAAGGGAGGATAGTCAGCTAACTGGTTCAGTTAGTGAAACATATACAGGTCATAAAGGAAAGGAAATACAAAGACAGTTAAGCACTGAAGTTTCTTCATTCAAGCAGCCAAAGACAGATGCAGGAGACATAAAAAAAAAATTTATCAGTATAAAAGCAAAGAATGATCCATTGAGGATGCAGGTGTATAGTCAGTATCTTAAAATGGCTCCAAAAAATCAAGAGAGATTAATTTCAGCTTTTGACATTCAGCAAGGTAAAATGTTATTGAGCCATTTTAAACCCAAAGTGCAACAACCACAAACATGAGTTGATTATGTTAGAACCAATTTTGAGGTCCTAGCAAAAGATATTCACCCTTTGGATCAGATTGAACTACACAAGCAGACTAGAGAAATGGTCTATTCCACACTTACTGAGAAAGCAATGGCAGCTCATACATTGCAAGATTCTTTGAATAATACAAGTACCCAGTTGCAGATTGAGAAATATTCTTCTCAAGCAAAGGATAACAGAATAAAATCTTTGGAGGAAATAATCATCAGTTTGGGTCATAATCCCAAAGATATAAAAGGCATTGAAGCATTGATTAAAAATAAGGATGATGACATTGCTGCATTGAGGAAGCAATTAAAATTACCAGCTTCAAGGCATCCTCAAACTGAAGAAGTATTGAAGAAAAATTCAGAAGAAGAAATGATGGAGTTGATCCTGAAAATGAATGAGCAACTAAGTGAAACAGAAAAGGAACTGGAGCAAGCATTGAAAGAAAAGCAGTCTATCATTCAAACATCCACAACAGAGGCTACTATAGGTACAACAGCAGCAGATCAGAAAACAGACCCATCACAGGTGAATGCTTCTAATTTAAGTTCTGAAGAATAAGTGAAACAAATGGAAAGTTTGAAACTTAGAGTAACAGAAATTCAAACTACAAAGTTACAGCTCACTAATTTAGAACAAAAATATGATACTTCAAAAAATACTGTGGCTGACCATACAAGAGAAATCAAAAGGCTGGAGAAATTGGTTAAAACTTTAGAAAATGATCTCTCATTGGAAAAGCCTTTGAGAGAAATCAATGAAATTCTTTGGAATAATATTATTCATTCAATAAAAGATATTTGGTCCTTCATTAAAATAATCTTTGAACAAAATGACTTGGTCAAAATAGCTCTGGAGGAAGTTGACAAAACAAGAGAATAATTGAGAGACAGACCTGAACAAACAAATCAACTCATACAGTTCTTAAACACCCAGACTAGACAGCAGCTTGTAGAGCTTGGAATTGAGGACAGAACATGTACAATTTTAGAAATAAAAAGAGTTTTTACTAAGAGAACTCTTATGCAAAATCTGGAACGTAAGTGCTCAGATATTCAAGAAGAGATCATTGCCTTCAAAGAAAGGTTTAATGTTTTATTAGCCAGTGGGTTGCCCAATCCTATGATTTCAGAAGACAAAATAATGGACTTGGAAACTTATGTTAATAGATTGGACATACATGCTCACAATTTAACTTGTTCCTCTACCAGTTCATCAGAATCGACATTGCCTACAGGAAAGAATATTTATGACAGATTAAAGAATTTATTTCATCTTGAGCATGAAATAAGATATTTGTTCCCAAATCAGCCCAATTTCTTCAGATACACAGAGGCTGATGAAACATTAAGAAAACTCAAAAGAACCAAAATATCAGAAGACAAATGGTGGGAAGACCTGTTAGAAATTTTGTAAAATTCATCTTCATATGGAAAATTTTGTATTTTTACTATTGTGTGAAGGATAAATAAATGAACAAAGGCTAAAGAGTATCAACTTAGCAGTTGAAAGTGTATCAATAAGAATAGAAGAGTATCAGACAAGCAAGGCAGTCAGAAAAGAATTACCAAAGAGGACAGCATCGAGCTAGATTGTAGGACCTACCTCCAGCACATGCATAAAAGGAGGAAACAGCACATCAACAGTTGCCTTTTATCCTATCTACGAAACCATCTATCTCTCTTTATGTTGTAACATATTCATTAGTCACCCTAGATTATTTCCTAGGTTGTTGTAAGATATTTTTAATCATTTTTTGTATAAATAAGCCCTCGAAAAGTGTATTGAGGGTGGATTCTACTACTTTGCTGTAACATTGATCTTTTTGGAATAAAAGTTCTTTGGAGAACTTTCTTTGTGGCTTGCTGGATGATGATTTGAAACTCAAGACTTTTTGCAGGATTCATGTGTCGGACTACAGTTCAATAAGTCATTTCTATCCTATGTTTTAAGTTTTATATCTGTTTATAATATCACTGTGTTCCATTTCTGAATAATTGACATAAAAGAATGAATCAGAATTTACTCTGATTTCAATTGTGATTATTCTAAAATGTTTTCTGCTAAACTGGTTATAAACAACAAATTCTTAATTGCTCTTGTTTCGCTGGTTTAAACATTTTGATTAATATAGTAAAGAATTCTTAGCTTCTCTTTATTTGTAATCATTCACTTTCTTTCTTTTGAACATGTTGAAAGATTCTTGATTGCCTTTCATCCCTTCAAAATCCATTCCATTCAATTTAAGATCCAAAATTGTTCTCTGTTTGGCTATCTTGCCCTGTAAAGCCATCTTGTGTGTAGAAGATTAATCCAGTAAAGCCCCCCTTTCAACTCCATAGCCCAATGGACTAAAAATCTTCAACCTTGCCCTCAGTTGGCGGATTCCACCATTCAAACAAAATCAAAACTCTTGGACTTATAACTAGCCTAATATTTTCTAAGAACAAAGCTAAATTTTAAAAAGAGAGCCCTCTCTGGATACAGATTGGCTAGATTCTGTATCTGAAGGTTGGTTTGTGGTTACCTCGGATTTACTTTCCTTTTCCAAAACTTCAAGGAAAACCTGAGTGATAACAGCTGCTGCTTTGGAAAAGGTCTGTCATGTTGGGAAAAATACTGAGAGGGGGGGGGGGTGAATAAGTATTTACTGCATATTCAAAACTTTTACTTTTTCTTGCTTCTAAAACCCATACGCTACTTTCCTGAAACAGACTCGCGTATATACGCGGATACCCTTTATGAAACTCGTGTATACACAGAGATATAATTATGCCATTAATTCTTCACTTATATCATTCCATCATTCATTCATCATATGTTCAATAAATAGTAAACATGTGTAGTAAGAACAGAATAAACCATCACACATAAGCATCACACAAGAACACCAGGATTTTAGGTGCAAACCCAAGTCGGGAGAAAACCACCGCTGCCATTGCTCAGCCTTCAATATTTTATTATAAAGAAAACATCTTACAACTTATGTACTGGCGCAGACTCATACTAGTATGCAGGCACCCACCTGCGCTCGTTTACCAGCCTCTCCTGAAAGGGAGCACCAACCCCCTGCTCTCGTTTACCAGCCTCTCCTGGAAGGGAGAACCAACCCCCTGCTCTCATTTACCAGCCTCACCTGGAAGGGAGCTACAACCCCCCGACTGAAGGCTACAACCCTCAGCACCAACAAGGACCACATTTCATCAATTTTCACACTGGATCCAACCCACACAATTAAGCTCAAGGAACATTCATCAAACCAACCACTTGCTCTATAGCAGCATAATCAATATTTGAACAATTCAGATCATCATGGACAGATAGTAGTAACACATCAGAAACAGATATCAGCAAGACAGCAGAACAGATCAGACATTTCACAACTTCAGCAAACCCTAGTTTGCATACGCACTTTCCTTTCTCTGATATCGCGTATATACGCGCCTTCATGCATATAAACCTGTGTATACCTCTACACAAACTTCAGAACTGATTTTACTACCCATACGCACTTTCACTTCATACAACCCGCGTATATACGTGCTTCTTCTGCGACGAACTAGCGTATGGTTCTTCAGACATTTAGGTCATTGCAATTCTTCTGAATAGATACATCACACAGATTTTACCCTTTACTTCAGAAAAATGTTCGCCTCATCTCAGATCTAATCATTCCATAAACATATCTAGCGAGTATAAATATATTTCAGATCTAGATACCCTTCTTCATCATTTTCTTCATTGGTGCATCATGTATTCAGATCTATCATTCAACTGTAACCCTTTCCATTCAGATATACTTCAGAATTATTCATTCAAGCTCAGACATCTTGCACTCACCCTCATGATTTGCACAATGAATTTCTTCTCCTTATATAGGTTTACCCTTTTTCAATACCATGAGCCAAAACCACACTCCTTCCGATGGTATTCCTGGACGGGATCAATTAGATAATCTAGCGCTCAATACAATGGGCCAATACCATGGTAATGCCCCTTGGTATCATAATTTTAGAGCGCAAAAGGGCATACGCGACTTGGAGCGTTCGCGTCCGCGTTTATACGCAACTTCGCCTCATAAAAACTGCGTATATGCTAACCCTGAATGTATACGCGGGTGCCCTTCACAAAAGTAGCGTATACATTGTATGTATACGTGGGTTGCCTTCACAAAAGTAGCGTATACATTGTGACATATTATATTTATCATTTTTCTGGTACTTACTGGAATTCTTTTCTCTGTCACATTTAAACTGATCTGTAGATACATCATTCTTACATCTTTGACACATAGGTTTCTTATCATAGGCAACTCATCAAGTAGGCTTCCATCAAGAACATCTTCATCAAGTAGGTTGCCATCAAGGAAAACACATTACATCATATAGCCAACAATCTCATTTCACCAAGTTGCCATCAACTTTATCAAGTGGGTTGCCATCAAGGACAACACTCTGCATCATATTGCCAACAATCTCCCCCTTTGGACTTGATGGAAACCACGATGGTGTTTGATGAACACAGGAGATAGATACATTAAGCATCATGATATTCTTCCCTTATTCAACCACCATGTCACTCTCCCCCTTTGACATCAAGGGCAAAGGGCGGATCAAAACCAAGACAAGGTTTTGCTTGCCATGCAGATCTGATGTGTATTGAAGTTACCATTCTCCCCCTGAGTTCACGCTATATTTTCAATGAAGTACATGACTCTATGACTTTTCCTATCACCAAGGACTCATACATACATCAAAGATCCATCCAAGTGGATTTACATATGAAACTCAAATACCCAACCAAGTGGGTTTACACATTTTGACTTAGCTACCCAACCAAGTGGGTTTACATATTTTTACTCAACTACCCAACCAAGTGGGTTTAGAAATTTGAAAAGTCCTTACAAGACTGTATATTACAATCTTACATCATAGGTCTCATCATGAATTTTTCATCAAAATAAAAATATGACTTTTTATGATCAATACCAGAAAGACCTCAAGAGGGAGATCATGTTTCAGAACCATCATAATGCCGACAATGCATTATACTAATGCTCCCCCGAAAATGTGCATCCAATGCATCCTTTCCATATGGCCAAGGCTCCTCCCTAACCTTGTGCAACCTAAACACCTTCAACGGCAAGTCATCAAGAACAAACTCGCATGATCTCACCCATATTTCTCGAATCATAAGATCATCTCATCCAATATACTCTTCTATCAAGTAAAAATCCGGCTCATCCATGATTTTCAACATAAGAAACCAAGTATCATTTCATCATTATTTAGAACTCGAGAAAATAAGTTGATACTAACTAATAATACGCTATTAATAGTCGATCGATGCTCCCCGAACTCGGGGTCTCCGCATCTTCAGCCTATCATATAAATTCTCTTATCATCACGATACGCGGACAGGTTCCCATTAAACTCGTGAGTATACGACTTTGTTCATCTAACCCGTATTGGAAAGTGAAGTATAGAAATTTTCACATTCCTTCATCTCCCCCGAACTGTCCTTCCCTTGCACTGCCTTCTTCATATCGATGCTCATTTAAAATACATATAAATCCGTAATAACCAAATCAATCATGAGAATCATCATGCATTTCTCCCCCTGTGATGATACATCCCCATAATGTATCTCACATTACTTTTGCAGTCATTCAGAGAAGTAAGCTTCAGAAGCGGATGACTGCAGTAGGGTCAATATTCCCTACGTTTTTTATCGGTCCTCCATCTTTTTCCAGACTTGTTTGAACTTTCTATTGGTGTGCTGGAATTTATCCAATTTCTCATATCTGTTCATCCTGCATTCCTTTTCCACATGACCATACTTATTACAAGCATAACATCTCATGTGATCAGAGAAGTAAGCATAAGGATCATAGTGTGTTTCTCTGTTCTTCCTCCTATTGCAATCAGCTGCTTTGTGACCATACTTGTTGCATGAAAAACAATATCCCTTGAAGCTACCAGAGTACCTTTCCGAAAAGAATCTGTTTGATAGTGATTGAAATGATCTACTTTTGCAATTTGCTGCAATATGCCCATAATTATGACATTTAAAGCATTCCACATTATTGAATGATTTCCTTTGAGAATTCATGATTGTTGGTTGAACTTTTGTTTCTTTCAACACTTCAGGTTTTTCTTTGACATCCTTTGAATCTTTAGCACTTCCTTGCGAACTAGATTCTCTTTTGACCGTTTCATGAAAACCCAGACCAAGTTTAATAGAAGGAGACCTTTGACTACTAAGAATATTGTCCAGAATCTTAGTACTATCTTGATACTTCAAGAGTTTAACCTTTTCTTCTAATTTACCTTTGAGAATGTTTACCTCTACCTCCAAGGTTTGGCATTGCTTCTTCACGCTTTCTTCTTTCCTTCTTCCATATTCTACTTGGTTATTCAGATTTAGAATCTCTTCTTTCAACCCATTTTCTAGCTTTTCAAAAGTTTGTAAGAGTTCTTCATTCTTCTTCTTCAAATCTTCGAGATTTACTTTCAGAGATATGTTTTCTGCTTCAAGTCATGCATTCTTCTTATTTGATTTATCCAGATCTTCTTTGAGGGAGATGATTTCTGCTTCAAGACCTTCCTTTTCAAATGATTGTAGTGGTTCCTCATTCTTCTTACTTGATGCTTCAAGATCTGCTTGTAGAGAGATGATTCCAGCTTCAAGACCTTCATTTTTCCTTTTTGATATTTCGAGATCTACATTTAGATCGTTGATTTCTGCTTCCAGTCTTTTCATTCGATTGGATGCATAAGCATGAAACCTTTGATACTTGTCTATCTGTTCTTTCATTCTAGAGATCATAGATTCATTCTCCTTAGATGATTTTTTTTTATCTTCAACTTTAATCTTGACTGCTTCTTCTAGATCCATACTGTTACTTTCACTATCTTTACCTTTGCATGCACAAGAGAGTAAAATACAAGAACAGTGATCAATACATGTTTCATCTTCTTCAATTTCTGCTATACATGATTTTTGAGGTATCTCCTTTCCTTGAGTAACCTTCTTCTTTTGCTTCTTTGCCATGAGCACTTGTAGAGCTTGGTCAGAATCTTCTTCATCTTCACTGGACACTTCATCATCATCTTCATTTGGATAATAACTTTTCCTCTTTTCAAATTGTTTCCCTTACCATGTGTGTTTCTCTATAAGGACATTTAGCATCATAGTGACCAACTCTTCCACAATCAAAACATTTGAAGGGAAGCTTACCTTTGATTTTTCCAGTACCTAGTTGGAGTTTTCTCACAAAATTCGCTTCTTCTTCGGATATATAGCTGGATTCTTTGACAACTTCATTTTCTTTTCCTTTTGCAGACGCCTTAAAATCAAATTCTTTGATTTGAGAGGGACCTCCTTGTCTCATTTCAAAAGCAATGTAATGCCATGAAGTTGCACTACAGTAAGAGTTTGAAGATCCTGTTTTTCTTCAATAGCTGCTACTTTTGACTCAATTTTAGAAGTCAAAGATCTTAAGACTTTTTCAACTAGAGTAGTATCAGTTATGGTTTCACCCAAAATTTTCATACGATTCACAATATCATCTAGACGTAAGAAGAAACTAGCAATACTCTCATCACTATGCATTTTCAAATTTTCATATTCAATTCTGAGGGTTTGAAGTATGGCACTTTTTACCTTTGTATCTCCTTCATAGCTTAGGATGATTTTGTCCCATATTTCTTTTGCTGAAGTTAGCTGCATTACTTTATTAAATTCTGATTCAGACATACTTCCTAACAAGACATTGACTGCTTTGGCATTGATTTCATACTTCTTCCTTTCTGCTGCATCAGTAGGAATACTTGCCAGATATTGATAACCTTCTTCCACGATTGCCCATACTTTTGCACCAAGACTTTGCAGATATGATTTTGTTCGTATCTTCCAGAATAACAGATTATCTCCATTGAATAGAGGTGGCCTTATAGACATTACTCCTTCAAGACTTCCCATTGCGACGGATCTCCTTCAAGCGATCAAGCTTCTGCAGAAGGACCCGCTCTGATACCAATTGTTGGGAAAAATACTGAGAGGGGGGTGAATCAGTATTTACTGCATATTCAAAAATTTTACTTTTTCTTGCTTCTAAAACCCATATGCTACTTTCCTGAAACAGACTCGCGTATATATGCAGATACCCTTTATGAAACTCGCGTATACACAGAGATATAATTATTCCATTAATTCTTCACTTATATCATTCCATCATTCATTCATCATATGTTCAATAAAAAGTAAACATGTGCAGTAAGAACATAATAAACCATCACACATAAGCATCACACATGAACACTAGGCTTTTTAGGTGGAAACCCAAGTCGGGAGAAAACCACCGCTGCCATTTCTCAGCCTTCAATATTTTATTATAAAGAAAACATATTACAACATATGTGCTGGCACTCATACCAAAGATGTGTGCACCCACCGCTACTGCTTCCCAAATTTCTCCCGGAATGGCAATGGAGCACCAACCCCATGCTCGCTTACCACCTCTCTCTAGAAGGGAGAACCAACCCCTCGCTCTCGTTTTTACCGCCACCCGGAAGGGAGCTACAACCCCCTGACTGAAGGCTACAACCCTTAGCACCTCTATGGACCACGTTTCATCAATTTTCACACTGGATCCAACCCACACAATTAAGCTCAAGGAACATTCATCAAACCAACCACTTGCTCTATAGTAGCATAATCAATCTTTGAACAACCCAGATCATCATAGACAGATAGCAGTAACACATCAGAAACAGATATCAACAAGATAGCAGAACAGATCAGACATCTCACAACTTCAGCAAACCCTAGTTTATCATACACGCTTTTCTTTCACTGATCCTGCGTATATACGTGCCTTCATGCATATAAACCCGCGTATACCTCTGCACATACTTCAAAAAAACCCTAACTGGACATACGCGCTTTTCTTTCATCAGATTGGCGTATACACACGCTTTTACCGAAACGAACCAGCGTATACTTATTCAGACATTTCAGTTCAATTCTTTAGAACAGATGCATAGCTCAGATATTACCCTTTAATTCAGAAACATGTTCGCCTCATCTCAGATTAGAACATTCCATAAACAGATCTAGAAGATACAAATACATTTCAGATCTAGATTCACTTCTTCATCATTTTCTTCATAGGTGCATCACAGATTTAGATCATCAAACTATTACCCTTTCCATACAGATATACTCCATAATGAAGTACACATTTAAACCCAGACTCATGCACACCTCTTGCACAATGATTTTCTTCTCCTTATATAGGTTTACCCTTTTCCAATACCATGAGCCAAAACCACATTATTTCCAATGGTATTCCTAGACGGGATCAAATAGATAATCTAGCGCTCAATACAATGGGCCAATACCATGGTAATGCCCCTTGGTATCATAATTTTAGAGCGCAAAAGGGCATACGCGGGATTACCATAAAAACTGCGTATATGCTAACCCTGAATGTATACGCGGGTTCCCTTCACAAAAGTAATGTATACATTGTATGTATACGCAAGTTTCCTTCACAAAAGTAGCATATACATTGTGGCATATTATATTTATCATTTTTCTGGTACTTACTAGAATTCTTTTCTCTGTCAAATCTGAACTGATCCGTAGATACATCATTCTTACATCTTTGACACATAGGTTGCTTATCATAGGCAACTCATCAAGCAGGCTTCCATCAAGAACATATTCATCAAGTAGGTTGCCATCAAGGACAACACATTGCATCATATAGCCAACAATCTCATTTCACCAAGTTGCCATCAACTTTATCAAGTGGGTTGCCATCAAGGACAACAATCTGCATCATATTGCCAACATTATCCTGTCTTTTTCCTAACTGACACAAGATTAGATACCCAATCTAAATATCTAACAGGGACTATAATTCCAACATCAAACATTTTTTTAATTTCTTTCTCAACTAGGGGTAATTGAATAGGGTTTATTCTGCAAAATTTTTGTCTACAGGGCTTCTGGTTTTCTTTGAGGGGTATCTTATGCTGAATTATCTCTGTGTCATAGGATTTTAGATCCTCATAACACCATGCAAATACATCAGAAAATTCCCTAAATAGCTCAATATATTTCAATTTGATGTGAGCTGGCAATGTTTTAGACAGTTTAATCATTCTTGGTTTTTGTTCACTGCCTATGTTACATTCTTCAACATTAGTTTCAACAGGTTCCAGTTTTGGTTTTTTGGCAACATCATTGAAATCAAACAATTCTTCTAATGGGACCAGTCCTTTTGGCAAGCTTTGAGTGTTATATTGCAGCATTTCTAGATCTTATTTTTCTAAATCTCCACTAATTTCTATTGTATGTTCAAGTTTATTAGCTAACAGATTTATATCAGCAATCCCTGGAGACTTTTCTTCTTCATCAAGAAAATTTTCTTCCATAGGACAGTCCGGTTCATACTGTGAATTTGAAATTGGCAGCTGCAATTCATTTCTGGATTGTAGGAAGTCTTCTATTTTTTTATCTCCATGAAACACTCGCCAATATTTTTCATTGTCTGGGACAGCTGGTCTAAATTTGATTTGGGTGGTGCATTGTTTGGTTTCATAAGGTGTTAGACAAGTTCTAGTAGCAAAGGCTAAACCATTGGCAAGGACATTTTGGTTTCTTGGGACAAAGACAAGTTGGAATTCATCAAATTTTTTCAATAAATCTATGACATCATTTCTATAGGCTCTTAGTCTAGGGTGTCTAGCACTATATTCCCCATTCACATGCCCAATAATCAACTCTGAATCCCCATGAACTTTTATCCTTTTGGCCCCTAATTTCTTCAATAAGTGTAGGCCTAAAAGGAGGGCTTCATACTCAGTTATGTTATTTGAACATTGAAAACCTAACTTGTAGGAATGCCCTTCATCATGATTGTTTTTAGTGTTGTGTATCCATATGCTTGCCTCGGCATTATTCTTAGTGCAGGATCCATCAAAATTCATACTCCAAAGCAGACTAGTTTCAGATTTACTAGTTTGACTACTATCCTTTTTATCTTGTGTGCTTCTAGATTGTTCTTGAAAGCCATTACTATTTTGAATTTGGTTTAGTTCCTCAAGTTCTTCATTATGTTGAGGATTCTTCTCTTGACTCTCAAAGTTTACAACCAATGGATGACTCTTTTGTAGCCCTAGACCTGTGATTAATTTGCTGTGATTTTCTGATTTGGAAAAATATTTTGACACTTTTGTCTTGTCTTCCTCCTTTTCTGTGTCTGCCACTATGTTACAGTGAGGGGTGGCCATTAAATCAGTTAAGGTTTCTTTCTCATTTGATATTTCATGATTTTAAAGAATAAATGAGTCAAGGTTTGTATGTACAGAATAAAGAGGAGAGTTTTCTGGTCTCTCTTGGCTACTGACCATGTATTGCATGTGAGATAACCTATCAAGTCTTCTATTTTGATTAAAAAAGGGATGGTAGCATGTGTCATATCCATTTACATTGTTCCTTGTAACTTAGCTCCCCATGATCTTGATAAAAACATACCATATTTGGGGGGTACATCAGCCACTACAATATCCATCACTAAACACTTGGCTGAAATTTGAGCTAAGTTTACACAAAGGTCTTTGATCAAACCTAAACATTTCACTCTATTGGAGTCAAAGGAGTATAGATCTTTGTATGGTCTGGTTATTTCAAGGCCCAGACTCTCCATTACTGCTTTTGGCATTAAGTTATGAGAGGCCCCTGAATCATGCATGGCATTGTGTAAAAATTTGTCATGAATTTTCAAACTAACATAAAAAGGAGGAACTGGCCCTTCTTGGTATCTTCCCTCAATCTTGGGACCAAATAAGAGTTCTGGTTGGTCATCATTAAGGTTGACAGTGTCATTATTTTCTCCTATGTTGAAATCTTTCAAAATTTGTGATCTATATACATCTTAGCTGACTAATTCAGTGAGGTGAGCAGAGATTTAATCTTGGCAATTTCCTGTTCCAAACTAAAAGGCATCTGATTTTTTACAATGTTTGTTTCAGCCTTATTAATCACTACTCTATTAGCAAAATCATCTTACTGATTTCCTCTATTTACATTGGTCAAAATTGTTTTTGTTGGAGCATTAGTTGAAGTACTAATGCTACTAATGTCTGCACTCTATTTTTCATTAATTTGAATGCCTTTCTCTTTGTTTTGATCAGAATTTACAGCCATTGTTTTGTCTTTTTGTTTTGTAACTTTGGGTTTGTTGACAGGGCTGTTTTTGGCAGAATTTTCATAGGTCTTAGTTTTGGGAGTTTCCTGATTCCTTTTACTCCTAAATTCATATTCTTTTGGTGTCTCTATGATGACATTTTCCAGCTCTTGATAATAATGTTCATCTTCCATTCTTCCATCATCATAGGGTGTATATAAACCTTGTTTCCTATTGTGAGGAACATCAAAAGTATCATTGTCTACTCCCAACATATTTATGTCATCTTCCTCTATTAGTTCAATTGTTTCTTCAACCTCACTTACATAGTTTTGATGAAAAGGAGGAACAATCTCCTGATCAGGGTCTCTTGGTATGTTTTGAGGTTGATTTCTCCTAAAGTTTTGATTTGGATTTTGATTTTTGTTTTGGGGAACAGATTGGTTTTCTCTAGCTTGTCTTCTCTCAGGTATGCTCATATTTTTCATCATTTCTTCCATCATTCTTTCCATTTTCGAGCTAGATGTGGACGGTGGAAATTCTTCCCTAAATGATACTTTCTTCTCATTCCTCATCCTGGCCGTTTTCTCCATCATATTTATTTCCACAGCTAAGGCTCCTTTCTCCATATCTTCTAAAGTCAAAGGATCTCTCTCTCTCTCAGCTGATAGGCCATTTCAGGATCAAATCCTTCAAGAATTTTGTTTAAAACTGAGCCTTGTGGAGGTTTCAATTCTGGGGGAAGTGTATTATAAACACTATTGAACCTAGTGCAATAAGCTTGGACACTTTCCCCAGTGTTTCTTTTGAGATTTTTGTAGTCTAAAAGTATTTGGAGAGGGTTTTTCCTAACTTCCCATTTGTTTAAAAATAACTAATGAAAGGCTTGGATATCATTAATACTGTTAGGAGTTAATATTTTAAACCATTTTCTTGCTTCTCCCCCTAGGCTTTGAGAAAATAACCTAAGTTTGATAGTTTCATCATTAATCTCATTTATATCAAAATAGTCATTCATCTTTTCCACATGTTGCGAGGCAGTAGTAGCACTACTGGCATCATATAATGGTATCTTGGACTGATATTCCTGTGGCAGATTGACTAGAGGTAAAGGAAGGACTAGAGGGGCATACCATGTTGCCATGATAGGAGGTTGTGGGAAAAATGGAGGGTTTACAGGTGGAGGATGTAGAATGGGAGGGGGTTGATGAAATGGTGTGGTTTGTGTTAGCGCTCAAATCTACCTTAGGCTGAAATAAGGTAAAATTCAAGGCTACATCAAACCACGCTCAGCCTCGTAGCTAGCCCTACGAGGACAAGAGAGGGCTCTCTCCGGGTCTATCTCGGCAAAAGGTCTTCAAAGGGGCTGAGATGACTTATAACGAATACTGATTTTAGGCTAGTAAAGAGATAGGAAAGTTTGATTTTGATTTTTTGGGTTTTTGTTGGATAAATGGGAAAAAACAATTTTGGGTCCAGGGATAAGGACAGATCTTTGCAGAATTCGAGTTGGGGCGAGGTAGGCAGTAGTCTTAATGCTTTTGATCAAGTATATGGATGGATCAAAAAGACAAGGAGCTGAAAAGGGCAAGGATGAACATGGATCCTTTTCAAACAGACGAAAACATACAAAACTAAACGAATTCAAAGGAAGAGCACTGTAAACAATGGATTCAACCTCATCTACTCATTCATTTTAGTTTCAGAAGCATAAGAAGGGATGGCATACATTAAACATGAAATAACTTACAATAAACTGAGAGAAAACACCATCAAGAACTAAAAGCCACAAGAATCCCAACAGGTGCTGCAAAACCTCTGATCTTTCCTTAGCCAAAATATGAAAAATATGTACAATAGTGTGCCAAAGTCTTCCCAAGAGTCCAACCTCTCCAACCTCTGAAAATGATTGAGAAATTACATCATATAGATCATCCTAACCCCTTCCCACACCTCTAGGGGTTGAATTCCTCCTTCTAGGAGCAGTTCCAACTAATTCTAAACAAGGAGCTAGAATATAGGCAGCCAAACAACTTGCCTCTAAAAGGAAGGAAACTGATTCTTTGACTTGATTTTCACTTTTTTGGGAGTAAATCTTCTAGAATAGGTAAAAGTGAGTCAAAGTTACATTACAAACACAAAATTACATCAAGACAACTCAAAAATTACATCCACAATCAAAACTGGTCCAACTGGCCGAAATCTTGAGCTGGAAAATGAAAAATCAGCCAAAACTCTATATGAGTAGCGCGCTTGAGCTATATGAGTAGCGCACCTTTCAGCCTAATTTTGAGGCACTTCCCAGCATCCAAATTGAGCTCATGATAGCTCGTTGGAAAGCCCTGGATGTTGGCTATCCAACCGAAGTGGAATTTCCCAATTTGGAGCTCATTTGCCGCTCCAAAACTTCATTCTCCCAGAAGTACTTCCTGCTGGTGCAAAAGGTGGCAGCAAGGTGGTTTTCATGGTATTTTTGGGCCTTTTGATCATCCAAAACCTGATGAAATGCTTCGGCAATACCTGAGCATGCATAACTTACCATGAAAAACTCAAAAATATGAAGTTTTCCTTCAGCAAGTGTCCCAAACAAAAGTGAGCATGTCGACGCGCTACTCGTATAGCGGAAAAATTTGTTTTTGGACCAAAATATTTCAAAATAACAAAAAAAATTTCAAATTTTCTCAAATTCAGAGCGAAGACCCTCCATCATGTATCATGCCCAGCCAACGAAGCCTCGGCCAAAATCCAGAGTGGATCATGTGTTTCACGACGTTTCAGTATCCTCCTGGTACATGCAGTTTCAGTAGTGAAAACACTGTCTCTGTTGTGATGTGTCGGTCTCTGTCATGGTGTCACAATGTGTATGAAAAGTATGCTGATATGGTTATGATGAAAACAAGAGTTTGGTGTATGCTCCAATGTCATATGTGTCACATATATGTCAAGGTGCTATAGGAAATATCACAATGGGAAAAGGACTGTCACAAGGAGTTTGAATGGAAAATAGCCACTCCTTGACTACATGGGGATTTGACACATGAATAGGAATGAGTGTAGTGTAGTGTAGGTCAATAGAAATAGCCCTTGAAATGTTTGAAAATGTCAATTGGAGGATGTGGACAAGTGAAAATGGGACTATTTCATAACATGAATGATGAATAGTGTTAAAATGACAATGGCAATAATAATGATAGCAGTGATGTAATGGCAAAGAGAGGGCGTGAGGATGAGGTAAATAATGAGCAGAGACACCACTGACAGTAGATGCATGAGAATATATATCAACCACACTAGTTTGCAAACCCTCACGCAATCACTATCATTTGCTTCAAAACCCTTAAGAAATGAATTTGGAAATAAACATAGGGTTCACTTTTCTCCACATCAAACATTTGTTTCTCCACTTTCAAAACACCATAATCATGTCCAAACTTCACTGAGAAAACGTAAATAACCTACTTGCAAGCAGTTGGAGGCAATTTTGCATGAATCTGGACGAAGGAGCGAAAATTTCTGGCTCTGAAATTATATGAGTAGCGCGTCACCCAACGAGTAGCGCCAGTGTAATTTTACACTGAAAAATTTCGCTATACGAGTAGCGCCTCACCCAACGAGTAGCGCGCCAGCCCAACACACAATTTGGCTTCAAAACTCATTTTTTCACTTCCTTGATGTGTCTTGGCCTTTGCTGATGTTAAAACATGGAAAAACCAAGCAAATTTGATATTGAAGAGAAATGGCAAAAAAAAAAAATTATGTTCTGGCCCAATGAGTAGCGCACTACATAGTGAATTTTGCAGGAGGCTTTTGGAGGCCTTCCCGGTGTCCAAATTGAGCATGTGATAGCTCGTTGGAAAGATCTTGGAGTCTAATTTCCAACCCAAGTATAATTTTGCAATTTGGAGTTCATTTACCCTGTAAAAAGTCAAATCTCCCAACACTACTTCCTGCAGGTGCATCAATTCTCCTGAGGCAACGGTATTCTTGACATTTCTCAAAAAAAATTATACCTCTGTAAAACGTGAAGGAGGTTTTTCTTTCTTGGCAGGTTGTGGACAAAAACCTCTCTCAGTTTTCCAAAATTCATCTTTTATTGCTCTAAAACATCATTTGAGTGAAACCTATCCCGATGTGTGAAACAAGGGATTTTGTCGAAATGAAGCGAAATGAAGGGGATAAGGGGCTTCTAAATTCTTGGGGAAATTTTGGGAAGTAGGGAGGGATGTTAGGAAGCAGGGGAAAGTGGAATCTCAGAGATAGAGTGAGGGGAAGGGGTCCAAAAGGGAAAAACACAGGCCTAGCCTAGAAAATTGCCAAGTTGTGGCAAGAAACTAGGGTTTGTGCAAAAATGAGGAATTTGAGGGATCTCAGTGATGGGAAGTGTTTAATAAGGTACATTAATGATAGGGGAAGGTGTGTGAACATTAGGATACAAGTTTTTATAATTATTTGACCATCCAAGATAAATTACCTCCAAAACCCTAGGAGAGGGAAATGGACCTTACCAAGGCACAACTGAAGCATGAACAAGCTGTAAAATGACCCAATGGAACCTGACATGATGATGACAACCCTCTGAATGATGGTACACTCAGCTGAATGGTGACATGAACCGACATTTGGACAACTTTGACAGGAGTAAAAGCAACCCCTAGACCTAATGCCTAGTGACCAAATTTTGCTTGAAGACTCATTGAAATGACAAAATTTGACCTTGACACCTTAAAATCACTTTTTAAGAGCATGTTTGATCACTGAAGGAAAGCTGCAAAGGCTGAATCTAACATTGGCTCCAATGGGGATGGTAGCTCCTTGGAGGTGCCAAGAACGACAGATCTTTGGGAGAGCAGACCAGTGCCTTATCCATTGGGCAATGGAATCAAAAACTCAAACTGAAATGCATGACTGAAAACTGATGAATTGATGACAAAAATTGACTCTCGATCAACTAAGAACTGACTTGATACTTAAACACAACTGACAAACTGGAAAAGATGCTCAAAGTAGAGCTTATTCATCAAACCTACTCTAATTGTACTTTTCACCACCCGATCAAGTGAAATGGAACAGCCAATGCAACCATGTAAGCATGCTGGATGTTGTTTGATTTCTTCCCACATGCTTGCTTATGCGCAAGAAAAAGAAAGAATCGAAAGGCAACTCCCATGGAAATTTGAACTCAAGCTGACTGCTGATAAACTTGCAAAGCATGAATTGACTGGATGACTGCAAGAATACTGCGAAAGGATCTTCATAAAAATAGCTCTGGTCCAGATAATCTCCATACCTTGATCTTAAAATTTTCCTCACATCTGCGGTGCTTTTCTTTGGTGATTGCAGCAAGCTGTCAAAAGGATCCTGAATTTCGTGAATAACCAAACACTGTTGCTGATTACAAACACAACAAAATTCTCCCTCATTAATCTCCTCATATGACTGCAAACCTTGAAATGAGCTTTGTGATGAAAAATCTGTTAGACAAGACAATGAAGGCAACTTTTGAATAATATTATTATCAACATTATTTTCTGGCACATGGTTAGCTAATGAAGGAACTTTTTTACAGCAAACATCATCCAACACACGAGCAATAGGATCATCAAAAACTTGAGAAGACTGCTGCACTGTATCCCTTGAAACTGTATGACATCCTACTGGCTGTTCATCTTTTCCTTGAGATATTTTACGAATATTCTGCTTTATAAACTGAAATGCTTCGAAACAAAAGGGTATAGAATCTTCCTGCATCATCAAATCATGTATTTCATCTTCCACACCTTCATCTGTAATCTGACCTTCAATTGCATTGGATGGCTGCAAATCTGATGCTACAAGCTGCTCATCTGAAGATTTACTATGCAATTTATCTTTCAAAAGCTGAAATGATTCAAAACAGAAAGGTACGGAGTCACCTTGAATCATTAAATCATGTGCGCCCACTTCCAAGTCTTCAGATGCAACTTGACAATCAATGACTTTTGGGGGCTGCAAGTCTGAATATGAGAAGTTTTCGTTGCCCTCAAGACGATCCAGATCAAGACTTGTTGACGTTTGATTTCTGATTGCATGGAAGTTATCTCTAATGAACTGAAACGAATCAAAACAAAAAGGAAAAGATCCTTCACTTACATCAAAAATTTTTGCACTTTCCTCATCATTGCCATAGCTGATATGCATCGGTTGATCACTGTACTCGAGCTGCTGAAAGTGAACTTCCTCCTCGCACAAACTAGCTGCTGATTCGTCTGCAAGATTAGATTCTTTTTGGAGAACATAATCATCATCATACTGATCAAACTGAGGCAATTCATCATCAAGCATACACATCATATCAACAGCTCTCTCTTCTTCACAATGATCTATAAAACAATCACTATGACAACTGGGATCAGAAACAAAATGTTTTGGGTCAGCCGCTTGTTCTTGAATGTCATTTTCATTTTTTGCAGTCATTTTCCGCACCATCTCTTCTACTGCGTTTACCAACATGTCAAGATTTACCTCTAGAGATGTCGATTTCTCCGGATCCATGTTTTTCATCTCTTCTTCCTTCAACCTTGCCCTCAAGATCAGCAAATGAGCCTCTACATTCACTGCCTTGTTCTGCATCTCGTGAAGTGTTGCAATATTCTTTTCTCTCAGCTGAAACTCCATTTCCAGATCAAAGGCACCCGGGTAGTGCAAGAGAGCAGATCTAGGAGAAGGTCTTATATCAACTGGCATCGAATAATAAACTTGGTTAAATCTGGCAGAAAATTGTTGTACTGTCTCCCCTGGCAGTCTTTTCAGCTAGTTATACTCTTCTATAATCAACAAAAAATTCTGTCCGATCATCCACCTGTCAAAGAAAACTTTAACAAACTTCTAGAAATCTGAAATGCTCGCATCAGGCAGGGCTTTGAACCAACTCTTCACTTGGCCTTGCAAAGAAAGAGCACAAAGTCTGATACTAACATCTTCGTCATCAACTTCAAAAAGATCTAGAAAAGTCTCAACATTTTGCACATGTTGCTCAGCGTTGACATTGTTACGTTCACCATCAAATCTTGGTAGATATAGGTCATAATTTGCAGGAAAAGCATGAAGAACAGAAGGTAAAACAAGAGGTTTGTACCGATCTGGAATTTTACAAGGTGTAGGGGCATGTACAAGAGCTGTGGGATCAGTTTTGTTTTCTGGCTCATCACTCTGAAGAAAGTCATCATAATATGTGGGAAAAGTAAGGAGACCAGGATCAAAGGGAAACTCAGCATTTACACTTTTTGAATGGGTCGAGTGAAGATTTTGATCACCTTTCTCATACAACAAATTCTGAAAAACTTTCAGGACAGCTTCAAGACCAGTGAAGAAGTAATTTACAAGAAAGCAGACTAGATCCTGAATACCATTCCACTTTAGATACCTGAACTTTGTGTAAGATCCTTCCATTTTCTCAGAGAAAGAGTCAATCCTCCAGTGGAGTCTCTACAGGAGTCACTAGGTGAATGATTTCATCCTTCTTATGTCTGATCATTGTCCACCATCAACCATCAGATCTGAACTCGATACATGTACTGGGGGAATTCGCAAATCAAGGGACACATTCACAAGCTAAACCGGAGATCGACTGAAGCAGCTTTTATCTACTATGCACTCGCAGAGCAATGTGCAGTTCGAAGGCTACCTGGCGTGACTTCAGACTCCGTCTATAGCAAATGACAGTAATAAGCAAACCATTTTCGTCCCTAGTATGGTCGCCACTATGTTAGCGCTCAAATCTACCTTAGGCTGAAATAAGGTAAAACTCAAGGCTACATCAAACCACGCTCAGCCTCGTAGCTAGCCCTACGAGGACAGGAGAGGGCTCTCTCCGGGTCTATCTCGGCAAAAGGTTTTCAAAGGGGATGAGATGACTTATAATTAATAATGAATACTGATTTTAGTCTAGTAAAGAGATAGGTAAGTTTGATTTTGATTTTGTGGGTTTTTGTTGGATAAATGGGAAAAAACAATTTTGGGTCCGGGAATAAGGCCAGATCTTTGCAGAATTCGAGTTGGGGCGAGGTAGGCAGTAGTCTTGATGCTTTTGATCGAGTATATGGATGGATCAGAAAGACAAGGAGCTGAAAAGGGCAAGGATGAACATGGATCCTTTTCAAACAGGCGAAAACATACAAAACTAAACGAATTCAAAGGCAGAGCACTGTAAACAATGGATTCAACCTCATCTACTCATTCATTTTAGTTTCAGAAGCATAAGAAGGGATGGCATACATTAAACATGAAATAAATTACAATAAAATGAGAGAAAACACCATCAATAACTGAAAGCCACAAGAATCCCAACAGGTGCTGCAAAACCTCTGATCTTTCCTTAGCCAAAATATGAAAAATATGTACAATAGCGTGCCAAAAGTTTCCCAAGAGTCCAACCATGAAAGTGTCTCAGAAATTACAATATATAGATCACTCTAACCCCCTCCCATGCCTCTAGGGGTTGAATTCCTTCTTCAGGGATCAGTTTCAACCAAATTCTAATCAAGGAGCTAAAATCTAGGCAGCTAACAACTTGCCTCTAAAAGAGTGGAAACTGATTCATTTACATGATTTTCACTTTTTTGAGAGTGAATCTTCTAGAATAGGTAAAAATGAGCCAATGTTACATGCCAACCCTCAATTTGCATCATGAAAACTAAAAAATTACATTCACAAGCAAGACTGTTCCAATTGGCCGAAATCTTGAGCTGGAAAATGAAAAATCAACCAAAAATCTATATGAGTAGCGCGCCTGAGCTATATGAGTAGCACGCCTTTCAGCCTGATTTTGAGGCACTTCTCGGAATCCAAATTGAGCTCATGATAGCTCATTGGAAAGCCCTGGATGTTGGCTATCCAACCCAAGTGGAATTTCCCAATTTGGAGCTCATTTTCCCCTCCAAAACTTCATTCTCCCAGAAGTACTTCCTGCTGGTGCAAAAGGTGGCAGAAAGGTAGTTTTCATGGTGTTTTTGGCCCTTTTGATCATCCAGAACTTGGTGAAATGCTTTGGAAATACTGGAGCATGCATAAATTTCCATGAAAAATCCAAAAATATAAATTTTTCCTCCAGTAAGTGTCCCAATCATAAGCGAGCGCGTCGACGCGCTACTCGTATGGCTGAAAAATCTGTTTTGAGGCATAAAAAATCACAATTGACAAAATTTTCTCCAAATTTGCTCAAATTCGGAGCGAAGACCCTCCATCAAGTATCATGCCCAGCCAACGAAGCCTCGGCCAAAATCTGAAGTGGATCAGGCCTCTTTCGCCATTTCAGTATCCTCCTGGTGCATGCAGTTTCAGTAGTGAAAACACTGTCTCTGTTGTGATGTGTCGGTCTCTGTCATGGTGTCGTAATGTGTATGACAAGTATGCTGATATGGTTATGATGAAAACAAGAGTTTGGTGTATGCTCCAATGTCAGATGTGTCACATATATGTCAAGGTGCTATAGGAAATATCACAGTGGGAAAATGACTGTCACAAGGAGTTTGAATGGAAAATAGTCACTCCTTGACTACATGGGGATTTGACATGTGAATAGGAATGAGTGTAATGTAGTGTAGGTCAATATAAATAGCCCTTGCAGTGTTTGACAATGTCAATGGAGGATGTGGACAAGTGAAAATGGGACTATGTCATAACATGAATGATGAGCAGTGTTAAAATGACAATGGCAATAATAATGACAGCAGTGATGTAATGGCAAAGAGAGGGCGTGGAAGCAGAGACACCACTGAAAATAGATGACACATGCATATATATCAACAGCATAAGCTTGGAAACCCCCACACAGTCACTATCATTTGCCTCAAAACCCCAAGAAGTGAATTTGGAAATAAACATAGGGTTTACATTTCTCCACATTAAACATTTGTTTCTCCACTTTCAAAACACCATAATCATGTCCAAAATTCACTGAGAAAATGTAAAGAACCTACTTGCAAGCAGTTGGAGGCAATTTGGCATGAAACTGGACGCAGGAGCGAAATTTTTTGGCTCTGAGATTATATGAGTAGCGCATCACCCAACGAGTAGCACCAGTGTAATTTTACACTGAAAAATTTCGCTATACGAGTAGCGCGTCACCCAACGAGTAGCGCGCCGATCCAACACACAATTTGGCTTCAAAACTCATTTTTTCACTTCCTTGATGTGTCTTGGCCTTTGATAATGTTAAAACATGGAAAAACCAAGCAAATTTGATATTGAAGAGAAATGGCAAAAAAATTTTGTGTTCTGGCCCAATGAGTAGCGCGCTACATAGTGGATTTTACAGGAGGCTTTTGGAGGCCTTCCTGGTGTCCAAATTGAGCGTGTGATAGCTCGTTGGAAAGCTGTTGGAGTCTAATTGCCAACCCAAGTGGAATTTTTTAAGTTGGACTTCATTTACCCTGTCAAAAATCCAATCTCCCAACACTACTTCCTGCAGGTGCATCAACTCTCCTGAGGCAACGGTATTCTTGACATTTCTCCAAAACCATTATACCTGTGTAAAAAGTGAAGGATTTTTTTCTTGTTTCACAGGTTTTGGACAAAAATCTCTCTCAGTTCTCCAAAATTCATCTTTTATTTCTCAGAAACATGATTTGAATGAAACCTATCCCGATGTGTGAAACAAGGAATTTTGTCGAAATGAAGCGAAATGAAGGGGATAAGGGGCTTCTAAATTCTTGGGGAAATTTTGGGATGTAGGGAGGGATGTTAGGAAGTAGGGGAAAGTAGAATCTCAGAGATTGAGTGAGGGGAAGGGGTCCAAAAGGGAAAAACACAGGCCTAGCCTAGAAAATTGCCAAGTTGTGGCAAGAAACTAGGGTTTGTGCAAAAATGAGGAATTTGGGGGATCTCAGTGATGGGAAGTGTTTAATAAGGTGCATTAATGATAGGGGAAGGTGTATGAACATCAGGATACAAGTTTTTCTAATGATTTGACCATCCAAGAGAAATTACCTCCAAAACCCTAGGAGAGGGAAATGGACCTTACCAAGGCACAACTGAAGCATGAACAAGCTGTAAAATGACCCAATGGAACCTGACATGATGATGACAACCCTCTGAATGATGGTACACTCAGCTGAATGGTGACATGAACCGAAATTTGGACAACTTTTACAGGAGTAAAAGCAACCCCTAGACCTAATGCCTAATGACCAAATTTTGCTTGAAGACTCATTGAAATGACAAAATTTGACCTTGACACCTTAAAATCACTTTGTAAGAGCATGTTTGATCACTGGAGGAAAGCTGCAAAGGCTGACTCTAACAGTTTGAATAGTGGATGTGTGGATAACAGAAGTGGATGGAATAGCAAGAGATTTTTGAATAAATCTAGGATGGGAGAAACCAAAATTATGAAGGAAATGAAAATCAGGTGGAGTAGTTTCTCTGCTACCAGGATGTTCACTTCTATCTTGGGATGAAGGTGAAGAGTCAAAATCTATCTGATCTATATCCTCAAGTGACCTAGCTCTGAATGGTTTTCTTAAGTCAACTTGTGAATCTTGTAGAGCTTCAAGGTTTTCAGAGACAGAATTAGCTCTATTGAGTGACCTAACAATATTTGAAGTTTTAGCCTTAGGATATTTCCTAAGGATTCTTTCAGGGTTATCAACTATCTCAGGAGGATTTGGGTCAATATGGCTCCTAGTATGAATTCTTTTTGAAGCCACAGTGTTGTGTCTTAGACCCACTATTTAGAAAATTTTAACCAAATATGACAATATTTAAGAGGCTAACTAATATTTTAGCAAGAAAAATTTAATCCTCAAAGTCTTCTTAACTGAGTTTGTATGATTTTATGATAAGGGTTTCCCAGTGGAGTCTTTAGGTCTATTTAGGATTGTGGAGTCACCAGGTGGAAATTTTTAGCTTTAAAAGGTCAAATGTTTTATGGTCCACAACCATTACTAGGTTCGAATACCAAAGAAAAACAACAGGCCTACTAATCTTTAGAGGAGTCACCAGGTGAAGAGTTTTTACTTGATTTCAGGGCTTCAAAATTTTTTCACCATCAATAATCAAAATCACTCTAGGCAGACACTTGGTTCATTGTTGAAAATGGGCTTATCTGAGTTGTGAAGTTATCTATTACTTAAGAAAGTCCCCAGTATGGTCGCCAGAGATGTTAGGTCTTTGTAATTTAGCAGAGTAACAAGACTAAATGTTGCAGAGACTACATCAAAAACCACTTTGGGATTCTAGGATCTAACCCTCTTGAATCCAGATAGGGATCTCTCTATAAGTGCAAAGATTGATTTATCTTTTAAGGTTTTTAGTGTGATATTAGGCTAGTTATTAAGAAGAAGGGTTTTTTGTTTTGTTTGGTTGGTTAGGTTGATATTTAATTGGATGGAATATCACAAAATGAAATATTTCCAAAAGGTGAAGATGCAAGCATATTGAGAAGTGTTCAGTAGATAGGATAAGTATGAAAACAACTTTAAACCATTAGGCAATGGAGTCACAAAAGGGTTTAATTGTACAACAATTTCAAGAGTGGTTTGTCAGGGTCCCATGATTTGGCTGATTGGCAAGCCAAATGACATTGTAACATCCAACCAGTCTTTGGAGCGCAAGGACCTAGCCTTCCTGGACTCAGAGAGGGCTCTCTCTATTTGTATAAGGGATATCTGTGTGTTTGCTTATTGTGATCGGATTTTAGGCTAGTTATGAAGTGGGTTTTTGGTTTTGGTTTTTATGTTGTGAGGGATGAAACTGATCAAAGATATAAGATAGGTAAAAAGATATCAGATCAACTGGGGTATGGGGTCGAAAAGGTCAAGAAAGCTTTCAGATGGTGATACAAGGTTGTTGAAGGGCCAATTTAATTCGAGGTAAAATGGATCTTTGGGAAAAATGGAGTGAGATGGACATTAAATTTGTGAATAACAAAGGATTTCAAGCATAAATAGTTTAATAACTGACATAAACATGGTAGGGAAAACCATTAATCATGAGAAATGTAACTAAAATCCGATCAACGCATAGAAATAAACATTCAAGCCATGCATAGAGATATATGACTCTCCAACTTTGGGAAATGGTTATCAGACTTCGGGGAAATACATTTAAGACAGAAAAAAAAACTCAAATCACTATGCTGGAATGCCTAAAAATAGTACTTCAAGCTATTGGGCACTTTGAAAACAAGATTTCATAGTTTTAGGCGAAGGGCAAGATCAGTGAAAGACCTCCTTGGTTCAAAAAATGACAATCTAATCAATCAAAGAGAAGTTTCATAGGTGGAGCTATGGCTAGCCATGAGTAAGCAGGGCATACCGTAAATCATACTTAGCTTGCATAGAACCATAAATGAAACAAGCAAACAATATTCCTGAGTTATTAAAGAGAAATCAAGAATTCTTTAATGTGACTAGGAATGAAGAAAACATGGAAGCTATAAAGAAACAGGAAACTTGAGGTGCCTCCAATGGCATGTCTCAAGTCTATTCTCTACTATCTTATAGCAAGCAAGAGCATGGAATTATGATAGAAAACTAGGAAACGAAATAGAGAGAGAGACACTATACCATTCTACCAAGTCATGGAATCCAACAACAATCCTCTTTCATCATCCAAGAACATCCAAGAAACTATCCAAAAGCATGAGGCAAGTATTTCTTCCAAAGCTTATATGACCATATATTGCTTCTATTCATCAAGTTCAGCCTTGTTTACAATGAAATCCTTCGGAATATATAGGCCAAAGTGAGGAAAACCTCTTAGTTCAACTTGAAATCTCATTGGCCTATCCAAAATATCTGATTTTGTCCTTGAGGCTTTGCAAAGCCCAAGGCACAAAATATCTAATAAAATATCTAAAAAATGATAAAAAAGGGAAATATAATGACCACTAGAAGTCCTCCAAAAATAGACATGTGTGTAAAAAAATAAAAAATAGGCCTTGTTGATAAATGGGGCAGAGTGTAGAAAAAACGAGTGTTTTTCGCCATTTTGGGAGAGAAAATGATCTCCAATTGTTCTGAAAATTGCTGAGTATGTGCCCCTAAAATTATGGCATCCAATGATACCATTTTCATCCTTTGAGGATGCCCCAAACTGAAATGACGATGCCCATGAGTTTTAGCCAAAAACCCAAAAATGACAAAAAACCAAAATTTGTCGAATTTCGCTCAAACTTGGTGAGCATGCCCCTCAAGGATTTTCAGAAACATGTTGTGAAGCTAAGGCCAAAATTTGGAGCCTTGAGGTGTCTTTCCTCAATTTTTGTGCTGGGCGTTTCCCTTTAGCCTCCTTGAGTTTTTCTTGAGCAGCCTTCAATTTCCACCGGGAAAACTAATTGAGATTTTTTATAATGCCCAATCATCCTCCGTTGAAGGTCCAAGTCCCTATTTTCCTTCTCCAATTTCTTCTCCAAGTGATCATTAACTCTCTCAAGCCATGCTTCCCGATTTTTCTCTATCTCTTGTTCGAACAATGCAGTGAGAGGGGTAAATTGGAGAAGGGCATCTTCTTCTTCCTTTTGTTTCTCAAGGGCCTTTTTGAGCCCCATGGTTCTTGGCCTCTTTCGCCTGGGCTGATATTTGCCTTTGCTCTCATCGAACTCACCCATGAGTTCTTATAATCTCACTTGTGCTTTAGAGGTCTCCTTTTTGTATTTGATGGCTCGTGTCTCATATACAGCCATATGGACACTCATCTGCTTGTTTTGAACTTGCAAAATGTGATTGAAGTTCCTATCCCTATCAAGATTAGTCCTCAAAGAATCAATTTGGTTTTCTCTATGGATGAAGATATTTTCTAGGATCCGAGCTTCATTATCACTATTGTCACTTTGGATTTGGATGATGTTGAATTCCCTTTCCTGTTCATGACTACTTTCTTCCTTGTCCTTCCCTTTGCTTTGGGTGGCTCTTTTAGTCTTCTTCCTCTTGGGTAATTCGACCATGGGATTCTTGGGAAATTTTCCCTTGCTTTGGAGGGCTCTAGTCACATTTGGAGTTACAACTCTAGGCACCCTTTTCCTTGATGTTTGGGGCTTGGCCACTTTCAGAGAAAAGAGCATGGCCCCTTGCCTAGGAGAGGCAGCTAGCACATGCTCCATGGGCTCTTTACCCTTGTCACTTTGCTCCTCATTTTTGCCACTATCTTGGATTTCTTCATGGATGCCTTGGCTGTCTTTTTGCATTTCCTTTTGAGGGCTGTCCTCCTCACTCTGTTGCACTTTTTTATCATTCTTCCCTTCTTCTTCATGAGGCTGTTGTTCCTTTTTATGAGGCTGATTTTCCTCATCATGCAGCTACCTCTATTCATCATCATGAGGCTGCCTTTGTTCATCATTTTCATGAGACTGCTCACCTTCACTATGTTCCTTTTCATCATGCCCAGGATTCTGTTGTTCTGCCTCACTGTGATGTTGCTCATCATCATGTTGTGGCTGCCTCTGTTCATCATTTTCATGAGACTGCTCACCTTCACTGTGTTCCTTTTCATCATGCCCAGGAGTCTGCTGTTCTGCCTCACTGTGATGCTGCTCATCATCATGCCCTTCTTCCTGTTGTTGTTCTGCCTCACTGTGATGCTGCTCATCATCATCTTCCTCATCGTGCCCTTGCTGCCCCGTTTCATCATGCTGTTGCACATCATCACTTTCCTCTTCTTTCTCATGCTCTTCTCCCTCATCATGCTCTTTTGTTTTTTCTATGGTAAACTTGAGCTTCTTGGGAATAGGTTTGTTAGAAGAAGGCAAAGGATGGTGAGTAGAAGGTGAAGGAGCTGTATGAACTGGAGGGACAGTGGAGACATACGGATGGGTGATGAAAGTATCCCAAGAGACCTTCTTCTTCTCAAGCTGATGAAGAATGACGACTTTGATGAGGGAGTGATGGAAGAGGCAGGTTGTCTGCTGAGAAGGAGGATTTTTCTGAATAGTGGAGGCCATTTTCTCAAGACTTCTGTGCAGGAAGAAAGGGAGTTTTAACAATTTGGCCTTCGTGAAATGCATGAGCACTCGAATATAATAGGCATAGACTCGAGAGAATCTTCCCTCACAAGTGAAGTATTTCATGATGATCTTCATGAGGGGGGTGTAACTAGTCAATAGATATGAGTAGGGGAAAATGGATGGACATGAATCTCTATGCTCAGGCTTCAGAAAGGGCTTGTATTCTTCTGAGTCCAGGTGGCTTTATTTAAACCACTTCTCCCCGGAATAAGGGATTTTAGTGGCCTTGGAGATGGATCTTGGAGAGAATTTGAAATCTAGTTCTGTCAGCGGAAAATTCTTCTCTCGAAACCTCAAAGCACAAAGGTGTGTTAAAGGGGAATAACTCTTCACCTCTTGCACTGTTTGGCAAAAATCTAGACACCCAACCTCATGGAAATTGAGCAAGACTGATGCTTTGGCATTCACCTCTTCAATGGAAATAGATTCAAATCTCTTGTGCAGGCCACTCCCACTGTCTTGCCTGGGAGGCATCTTGTTTTGAATGCTCTCTGCAACACCAAGCTGTCTCAAATGGCCTTTGGAAAGTTTTTCTCAATTGCACACTCTATCCTGACTATAAGTCACTTTTTGACAAAGACAACTGCTTCACATGCTTTGTGAAATATTCTCCCAACACCAACCTTCTGCTCCTTACAAATCACTGTTTTGTCTCTTCTTATGCCAATCAACAAATAGTTATCAAAATAACAAGCAAACAATCAAATTGTTACTGTTTTTGGGTAATGTCACAAGGATCCTTTCTGTTTTGGTATAAACAAGACAACCTTGTATTTAGACAAAGACAAAACACTGCTCCCAATAAAAAACACTCTTCTTGTATTCATTGTTTCTCATACACAGGTAGACAAAACACCTTCAAATTGATTTAAAATATTTTCATAACATACTCTGTTTCATGGATCAAAGGAGGTTGCACTAGGTTTCTCTATTTTTCCACACAGAGAAGACTTTTGAAGTGATAGAGTATTTCAGAATTGATCACTGTTGTCTCTTTACAAAACTGTTTCACCTTAGGATCACTTGTTTCTTATGCCCAGGTAGCAAAAAACACCCTCAAATGACTTTAAAGAATCTCTCACCACACTTTGTTTTATGGGGCAAAGGAGGCAGCACTAGTTGCAATGTTTCACTTATTCAAAAGGAGACACTTTTGAAGTGACAAGGCATCCAGACTAAAACCATTGTCTTCAAAATAGGCTCACTATTTTCACCTTACGAACACTGTGTTTTCTTACAAACACTGCTTCACCTTATAACACTGTTTTCACATTATACTTTGCTGACAGAGGTTAGTTTTGTCCTATCATAGTTAGGACACTTTCAGCAACTTGAAAACCTTCTACCACTGTGTTTCTTTGACTTGAAAATAGTGTTATGGTTTATCACTATTTTGAGGGCAGTTTTAAGCCTTTCGAAACCAATGTAAACACACTCTATTTCACTATATTAATCTTGGGCAGTCATAACAACAACAACCTTGGATTTTTATCAAAACACCCTACCCTCCTTGTCACTGTTTCCCCCTTGGAGAAAAAACACTCTATCACCCCCTTAGGATTTCAAAAACTAGCAAGGAACAATGAAAAATACCTTGCAAACTCTTTATGGGCTTTAGTTGATATTTGGAAGCTTCGGAGATGTTTTTGAAGGAATTTTGACCTTTCAATAGGCGTGGCATGTTCAAAAGGAAGAGTGTCACGCAACAAAGGGGGTGTCGGGTCGGCCTTCGGGCAGTTGTGACCGGTGCCTACAGGTGCATCGCGCCACAATACAAAGTCCTTGTATTTATGCTTCTGAACATGCCACTCATTTTTCCAGGCATGCCGCGTGGGCTTAAAGGCCTGAAAACTCTGTAAATTCACTTGAAACGCCTCTTCCGTCCAGTGAGCAGCTAGGAGGATATGTTTGTTTGAAAAGGCCTTTGTTTTAAACAAAACATGAATCCCTACTGTTTGTCATTTATAACCTTTAAAACATCATAAAGTCAATATTTGACCAGGATCATTAAAAGTGTTGTGGATGACAGTTTTGAAGATCTTCATAAATATGACACTTTTCAAAGTGAAGAAATCATCCTTAAAGCCACAATTCCTCTTAGTGTTTTCTCATCAAGGGAGGAAAGTTGCTTCCTATGTCCATATTTGTTTTAAGAGGAAACTTTGCTCAAAACCATATACTGACTGTAGAAGCACTTCTTCAAATGACATTTCTCTTTGACTGTGGGTGAAGCTTAGTTGTATTCACCTAGGTTTGACAAACATATGCTCATTAAAAAAGGAGATCTTCTAAAGGCTTCTCCTGCAATTATATGAAACAGCTAGGTATCTTCATATGTTTCATAAACAGTGTTTTGTTTGCAACAGTATCATGCTTCATTTCTTTGAATATTGTCCCTGAATTTGAGACACTTGCCATATCCTTTCTTCACTTTTATGAATATATGTGTCTATTTGCAGAGCCTTCTTGTCCATTTGATGAGTTTCTTGACAAAGACCTTCATGAACAGGAAGAACAAACCTTCTTTGAAGATTAGCATTACTCTTTGGCTTATGTTTGACCCAACTTCCCAGTTATAACCCTTGAATGGATTTCCACTAATTTCAATTCTGTTTTCTGAAGGAAAATAATGGCTAGATTTCATGCCTGTTGATAAAGGAGAAAAAATCTGGAAACTTTTGATGAAATCACATACCTCAGCAGAATTTGTTCATTTTTTCTTCAGATTGCTTTTGAAGGAGATCTTTGATAGGAGATAAGTCAGCCTCTTTGATAATTACAGTGCCCCTACTTTCTCTTTGTTTTTAACACCATTTTCCATTCAGAAACCTTTAATTGTCTCCCAGTGCTCTAAAATTTTTCCTTTCAGTCAGTGAAAACCTTACAATCAAACTCTATCCCTGGCCCTCTACATATAGATAAAGGAGGCCTTTATCATAATGCCAAACCCTCTGCTTGTAAAATGAAGGAGGTTTTCTCAGTCTTTCAACCCTTTGCTCATGTATGGAGGAGGTTTTCTCAGTGATGTCATTTCATCAGCTTTTAAATAGTGTTGTCTTTCCTTTCACTGCCTATTCATGCTTAAGCAAATGAAGATGAAAAATCGACAATAAGTCATGATGGGAATTTCTATGAGACATGTAATTCTTCTTTCCAAATACCTTTGCGCCTCTTTAGACGTCACAAGAAATTTGGCTAGTATATGAAAAAAAATTCTTGTCATTTATAATTCACTAACCTTTGACTGTGATTGCAGGAGCTTAATGAAATAACTCTCTGTCCTGCAGCTGCATCCTAGGCTAAAAACCACATGAGAAGCATCTGTCTTCTCATGTTTAGTTTAATACTGTCTTCTGGAATACTGGTACACTTCTGCTCTTGAAAGATCCATTGAAATACTGTAAAACCACCTAATATTAGTTTGACCTATGGCATATGCATTGCTGAGACTTCAGGGTTTGTTAGTGGCGCGACTTAAGGGTGTAACCAACTTTATTTGTAGAATAGGAAGTTCTGTTAGGACTGGTTGATAATAGATAGAGGTTCTTTAGCTTTAGGATAGTTTTCCAAGGGAGAAATGCCTAAAGCGCCACTACCTAACTTAGGGGAGACTTCTTGGACAGATTTGGATTGTTCTCTTTGGAGCTGATGGACAAGCTAGTATGGCTAAGGCTAGATAGGGTTTGATAATGAGGTTTTATCTCGTCATGGGCTGATTGAACAGGTAGGAGGGCAACAATATTTATGTTTGTTTTTCCAGCTGGCAAATTTGACAAATTTTTGAGATCACCTGCTAGAAAACTTAGCTAGGAATCTAGTCATCAACAATAGGTGAAAAATATTGATGACTAACAGTGGCTCCATTTTGGGAGGGTAGCTCCTTTTCAAGAGGTGTCCAAAATTGCAGATCTTTGGCTTATGAAGACCAATGCCTGATCCATCGGCGCAAATTTCATTCTTCCTTGATGCTATTTCTGAAAATTGATAGCATGATTAGCATCGATGATATTTCTACCTACCCCACTATCTTTCCTAACATTTTTTCTTCCTTTGGGTGCATTTGGACTAGCAACCTTTTGACAATATATTTTTTTCTTTTTGAAAAATGAACCTATATAGTTCTACACTTATATCTGCTGGGAGTTCATATTAAACTGATGAACTCCTTTGTTTCTCTACCTATGCTAGATCAACTGTCAAGGTTAAGCTGTTTGAGAGGATTTTGTTCTCTAATATAAAACATGAAATTGAAAAAATGACCAAATCAGGATTAGACAGTCTGATTTGTCATGTACTTGTGGCACGAAAGACAAGATGCACAAAAATATTATTTTGCATAAAATGAAATCTAGAAAAACAAGGCTAGGATATGCAATTTGTTTTTCATCCTTGCTTTCCTCTTTGGTTCTGTTTTGAGCATGTGGAACCAGTATCTTTTCCTAATCTACTCTCTTTGATAAGTCAAGCTTACATAATGTTGACCATCTTTTGCACTCACTAACTTATCAGCAAATAAATTTAAAACATGTTCAGCTATGATTAGGCTAGATAACTGAACAAGGCATTTGAGCACTAGTAGCGGCATTTAGACTTGCGCGCTTTCCAAATGACTATTTTTTGAACATGGGCCCTTCTTTCTATTTTTCAAACTGCCCTCTTTTTCTATTTTTCTATTGTTTTTGAATTTTCTGTTTTTGATCTATTTTTCAAACAATGGTATATACAATGATTGAAAAAGTTACTCAGAAATCTTGGAAATAGCGAAAATTAAGCATCTTATCCTCATAAGGATCTCCTACCACTCTTGGTCCACTCAGATCTTGAAAAGAAAAATTTGGAAAATTTTCTCTTTCAAGCATGACATAAGGATTCATTCATGAATCTCTGAACAACCCTGTATCCTCCTGCTGTACCTCTTTATACCTCTGATTTCCACTCCTTCCTTTGCTGTACATCTTTTTCAAATAATGCAGATATTCTTTGTCGTTTTTGAAGTATATGATGACATCATCAAGGTACATCAAAATGCAGAAATTCAGAACTAGAAACATGGCTTTTAGGAGCATATTTTTGATATCCGGTGGTTTTGCAATTCTGGGTTTGAAACTGGAACTTCTTCTAGCATACTGGAAAAGTTCTTTGAGTTGTCTACTTTGCAAAGGAATCATTTGGCTATAACCTGAAACATCATCTTGCAAAGACATATGATTAAAAGCACTTATCATCGGTATATCATGGTCTTGGGTAGGAAAGATAAAATTTCTGTCACAAGGGTGTGTATTAGTGCTTCTAAAATCGAAACAGATCCTATGACTAGCTATTTTATCTTTGATTATTACTATTTGGTTCAGATTTTTGTATTTTCTTTTGTCGAAGTTGTTTCTTGGAGTAATGGTAGTGGCATAGTTTTTCTCATTTTTTTCTCGATATGAAGTAGTATTTTGAATAATATTGCAAATTATAGCAGTTCTAAGTCTTTGGTGGAGTGACAGGATGTTAGCCAGTTCAAGTAACTCAGGTATATTTGGATTGCAGTCATCATATCCTCTCATAAGAAGTTTATCAGGAATTGTTTCTTTATTATGAGTTGTTATGGCTACAGTCAAGGTTTCATTTGAAATGGTAGAGTTATGTGATGGTAAATCCTTAAGGTATTGTAAGAACATTAAGCTTCCATGCTCCTGAGTTCCAAAGAGGTTTGTGATATGTAAGTCTTCTAATGCCTCTATTCTGAAAAATTTTCCTGATGTTACCACCGATGTTTGCCTAAGATTTGAGAAAGTTGCTTGATAGTACATAACGGTTTGTGCTTCTTGCTCTATACCTGTTTCAAAAGGAACACACTCTCTTCCCTCAAGACATAGTTGTTCATGATCATGATAGTTTTGAGTGTCCAGTTCATCATAGAGAACTTGGGGCAGCTGATGTGGTGGGTCTAAGTTTGTTTCAAAGCCTTTTGAATCTTCTTCAATGTCCTCATCAGTGTGTAGAATGAAATATTTTAGATCAGAATGTAAAGAGTACATTGGGATGTTATCTGGCCTTTCTTGGCTGCTGATCATATATTTCATGTGTGACTCCCGATAGAGTATTCTAGTTTGGTCAAACACAGGAATAGTGGCGTAAGACATATCAAGTTGAATATTTCCCTGAAGCTTGGGTCCCCAAGATTTGGCTAAAAGCATTCCATACTTGGGAGGGATGTCTATTACCACTATGTCCACGATCAAATGTTTTGCAAGTACTTGGGCCAAACTAAAACAAAGATCTTTGATCAAGCCTAGACATTTGACTCTACTCGAATCAAATGAATATAATTCTTTGTATGGTCTTGTGATTTCTAGGCCTAATATTTCCATTACAACCTTCGGCATGAGATTATGTGAGGCTCTGGAGTCTAGCATGTCATTGTGAAGGATTTGATCATGGATATTCAGACTGATGTAAAAGGGAAGAGTGGTTCCTTCTTGGAATTTTCCTTCTATTTTTTGACCAAACAACACTTCGGGAGTGTCATCGGCTAGATTAAGGGTGTTCGCAACATTTCCTATATTCATGACCTTTACCACTTGGGATTTATAAGAGCCTTGGGTGATAAGTTCAATGAGAGGCATGGTAATCTTTATTTTTGCGATTTCTCCCTCAAAACTGAAAGGTGCTTGTAGTTTAGAGAAGTTTTCTTCAACATTTTCAGCCATGACTTTCTCTTGTTCTGAGTTTTTTGACTTTGTTTTGGGATTTTGTTTGACACATCCATCTCAGGAATCTTTGTGGAAGTACGAGGAGCATTTGAGCCAAGACTTGTTTGAATAGATTTATCTTTGTTTTGGTCAGTTTTCTTGACCACGATTTTGTTGTTGTCCACTTCTTTTTTAAGGATGGTATCAGGGGTTCTAGCAGTGTCTGAGCTACCTTTCTTGGCGTTGTCTTGGTTTTTTCTACTTCTAACGTCATACTGCATGTGAGCTTCTACTATGGCATTCTGAAAATCTATGGCAGGATCCTCGGGATATTCATAGTTGGTTTCATCCTGATTCGGAGAGAAGAATGCTTGTTCTTCTTCTGTGAGGTAAACCTCACTCTCGTTATTAGACCCTATGAGGTTCAAATGATTTTCATCAATGGGTTCTGTATCCCTATCATCTTCTTCCACATAATTTTCATTAAAGGGTGGCCTGATTTGTTGGTCATTTTCCATTGGTTTTTTTTGAGGCTGTTCCCTCCTAAAGTTTTGGTTCTAGTTTCTGTTTGGAGGGTTTGGCTGGTTGTCCCTGAGAGGAGTCTTTTCACTTATCTTTTCCCACATTTTGGCCATGGACCTAACCAAGTCATCTATTCTAGGATCTAAGGAAGGGTCTGAAGTGGAGACCTCATCCCGGTATGTGACTTTCCTTTCTGATCTAGTCCTAGCTCCTTTTTCTACTAAGTTGGCTTCTGCACTTATGGCCAATTTTTGCAATTCCTCTAAGGTAGGGGGGTCCTTATCTCATAGTTGATAAGTCATGTTTGGGTCAAAGCCTTCCGGGAACTTTTCCAAGGCTGAGCCAAGTGGAGGTTCGAAGTGAGGTGGGAGGGCATTATACACACTGTTGAACCTAGTGCAGTATCCTTGGACACTTTCATTAGGGGAATTTTGAGGTCTAAAATGGGCCTCCTAAGGAAATTACAAAATAATAGTGGAAAAAATCAAATAAGATTTGATGACATCGTCAAATTTTAAAGGGAAAAATGGAAAAAACTACTTTTTCAACTCATATTTTCAACTTATCTACCAAAGTTTTTACTCAAATTTCGAGCAGGAGTACTCGTTGGATGTGAAATTTAATTCGCCATCCAACGAGTACCCATGTTCCATACTTTCGATGGGTCCTACTACACGAAAAATGAGAAATACATAAAAAAACGTGATTATAATCACGTTTTTTATGTATTTCTCATTTCGTGTGGCTAGGATACATCAGTATGCAACATGGGTACTCCTTGGATGAGGGTGGGGCCGCATCCAAACGAGTGCTCCATTTCAATTTGAGTAGCGTTTTGGGAGATAAAGTTGAAAAAGTAGTTTTATTATTTTATTATTTTTTAATATTTTTACCCTTTTATTTAAAAAATGGTGAATCATCCCCCATGGTTGACATCATCATCTTGAATCCTATTGGTTGTTATAAAGTTTATTTTTTTGTACATTTTTCTTATGAGGCCCATTTTAGACCTCAAAATTCCCCTAATGCTCCATTTTCTCGTTTTAGTTTGTTATACTCTGACAGGATTTGAATGGGATTCTTTCAGATTTCCCACTTGTTTATGAAGGTTTGGTAGAGCTTTGGGAGATTATGGATGCTGTTTGGAGTTAAGATCTTAAACCATTTTTTGGGTTCTCTGCCCAGGCTTTGGGCGAGGTGGTCTCGTTTTCTATTTCCATGTATTCAAAGGCATCGCTAATCCTCTCTACATGTTGTTGAGATGTGGTAGTCTCAACTCCAGTGAAGTACGAGATTTTGGATTGATAGACATTTTGTAAGGGAGCCAAAGGCTGTGGGAACACCAAGGGTGCATACCAGGCTGCCATGACGGTAGCTAATGGATGAGGTACAAAATGAGGGCTTGTGGGATGAGCTGAGGTGATTTGAACAGTAGTGGTTTGGACGGGTGTGGCAGATGTACTTGGACTATTGATCTGATTTTGAACAGATCTGGGGTGGTAGGAGCCAAAGTGATGGAGAAGCTAAATGTCTGGAGGTGTAGTAGGTGAGGCTTCTCTACTAGGACTCTATGACAGATCTAGGGGCTCAAGATCGTCAAAGTCTATCTTACTTTGTGACATGCTTCTAAAAAGGGTTTTTGCTGATTTTAAGTCAAATGGGGAATCCTGCAAGGCTATGAGATGTTCAGGTACTGATCTTGCTTTACCGATGGACCTATCAGTAGCTAAATTGCAAGTTTCGGAAGCTTGCACAGAATCTTCTTTGGGTCATCTACTATGATTGGGGGATTTGGGTCTGGATGAGATCTGGTGTTGATTCTTAATGAATCCAGATTTCGAGTCTATAGTTTAGAGAGGATGGTATTTGTGATTGTTTTGGATGGATGGCCTCTATAGGGTTTTACTAATGTGAAGGATGGTCAAACCAAAAAGATGGACAAATGGAGTCGCCAAGTGGATTTCTATGAGAACTATGGTCCACCACCAACACTATCAAAGATGCTTTTGGGAAAAAGTTTTATAGCAAACTTTGAGATGGAAACTTGCAAAGAAGAGTGGCTCACTTGGTT
Source organism: Pinus albicaulis (assembly GCA_034641835.2). NCBI lineage: Eukaryota > Viridiplantae > Streptophyta > Pinopsida > Pinales > Pinaceae > Pinus > Pinus albicaulis. The sequence goes on along the minus strand of JAXQQM020077065.1, from coordinate 93,727 downwards.
TTAATAGTTTGCTAGGGTATATGGACAAGCTAATGGTTGTTTTTGCAAGGTTACTTCTGTTTATCTCCTATGTTTAGGTGAGGCCTTCTGAATCGCTAATTTATACTTAGTTTGTCACTGATTATAGAGTTTCCACCCTAAGTTTCAAGTTTTTGGGAGGATGAGTCAACAGAAAGGTATGGTTTATGAATTTTTTGGTTTTTTATGGAGTTTTAGGCCTACTGGAGGCCAGTGGAGTTGCCAGGTGGAACTTGGTTGTTTTTGTAAAGATGTAGGTGATGAGCCCCAAGATTGTGCTTTCTTTCATCTTACTTTACCTCATTTTACTTTTTCCATTGTTATCCTAGACCCAATTGATCAATGAAATTAGTTAAAATTACTTTTAGAATGATTAACATGGCTAACTTGCTAAGTTTTGTGATTTTTGTCATTGTAATGAATTTTGACCGGAACTAGCTGCAGAATGCAGACATTCCGTAGCTAACCGGAAATTCTACAGCTGTCTTCACGTTCAGGCATGTTCCAGGTGTCCTCTCAAGAAAAACCACATATGGGTATATTCCACGTCATGTCCACATCATTCATTACTCACCATGAAGGAAGAACCGAATTATGGACGTGGTTTTGGTACGTGGGAACTCATTTAAGGAAGCAGACTTCTAATAGGTCTGTCTTAGTCTAGATGTCCCTTTTCTCTTTACGTTGCCATCTTCAGTGTCCTAATGTGATTTTGATAAGGAAAGACAAGGATCCCTGTATTGTTGCAAGTTCTGTTATGTAAATTTGTTATAAAAACACTTGGGAAACCGAGAGATAGGCTAGATTTTGCTTAGATTTCATGCTATATTTCTGAAAACGAAGAATACTCTGTTTCAAGTTATTTCTACTTTAATGAAGAGGACAACATTGCTTTGAACGCATTGAGTTGATTTGGAGTTAGATTCCGTCTGGTGGTAGAGGGCCCCTGCCTCCTGCACGGCTTTACTTTCGTAATTTAGATAAGTATCTTAGTTGTTTTTACGTTTTTGAAGTTTGATTTCGTAGTTAATTTCATTAGCCACTATAGTTATACTTGTTCTAAGAACTCTTCCAAAAGAAGAAACTCTTCCAAAAGATCATGATAATGAATGGGAAATGGCTATAGTGTTGTAGGATTTAATTGCAATCTCTTTTGTTCACTATCACAGTTGAACTTATACTAAGAAAACTCTTCCAAAAAATCCTTATGATGTCTAAGGCATGACTGTGATACTGAACGTTTCAGTTGTTTGTTTGCACTAAGTAGCATAGCTGATCTTACTCTTAAAACGCCCTTCCAAAATACCATAATGATGGGTAGGAGATAGTTGTGATGTCTTAGTTTTTAAATTGCTTTCAGTCTTTATGTTTGCATTTGCACTGAATTGTACAGCCAGGATTGTTCTAAGAAACTCTTCCAAAATACTAATCATGATGGACAAAATAGGCTGTAGAATCCCATAGATTAATGCATGATAACTTAGTTAGGGTACTCCGGAGTCAAATTGCATTCAATTCATGCTCTGTTATTTTGTTTCAAGTTTGATAATGGCTTGTTAGTTCAGCACTATTTTAGACTAGTGACATCTTAAGTTCAGTTTTAGCTTAACTCATTACATTTCCACCCCACAATTAGTTGTCATCCACTGCATATTAGATTACATTAGTTGTTAAACTTAAAAAAACGGCCTTCATTATTTACAAAACCTCTTCTTGTTCCAAATCTATAATTGATTCATAACCATATGAACAGAAGACAGTACCATTTCAAGGCCTGAAGTACTTTTGCAACTTCTTTACCACTTCATAAACAAAGCCTTTCCTCAAAAGACTACTTTAAAAAGAAATCTATAACTCTTGAGTAAGGTTTTGTGATGTTTAACTAAGTTGCAGAATAGAGTTAGGAACTAGTCTTAGAGTAGAGATCTTATGATGGTATCAATGTTTTCCTCCAAATATGCTTCAACAAATCTTTAATCATGGATAAAATGTTGCATCATTATAAGCTAGTTGTTTAATTGTTTAGTTAGGAGAATTTGTATACTTAGCTGACCATTTCTCAAGCTCTTCCAAAATACCTTTGATGAAAGAATTGGACAAGTTAAGTTTATGTTTTGATTCATTTCCTTAAAGTCATTATCAAGCTTTGTATTTTGCTTAGTCATAGTTTAGGTTTGATTTTGTTTCAGTATTTGCATTTGCATTTGTCATTTGTCATCAACCAATTAGGCTTCACTCTGTTTTTAACCAGTAGCTTCTTTCCACTAGCTTTCTAGTCATTTTCCTTGTGAACATAAAAACCACCAAAAGACCAAAAACATCATAAATCATCACAAAAGACCAAAAACATCATAAAACACTAAACACAACGCATTAAGAGACAAACACCTAGGCACATACGATGCACTTCACTTCAGCAGTTTACCAACCCTGGTTGACAATTAAATGAACTCAATTTAGGAGACTATGTTGAGCCACAAACAATAGCTATGGTCCACCACCGGTAACTAGGGAGAAATATCTAGAATGTTTGGGGTTTTTTTTTGAGTTTTATGTACGCCTATGGTTTGATATTGTGTTTAGAAGCTGTTTCAATCACTTTTTCTAGGGTGGTGAAAACAAAAAGAGTTTTACTGAAATGATTACATAATTTGCTTGCCATTTAAATGTTTAAAGACTAATGAATCTACAAGACTTTGCTAGACTTTTAGCATGTGCCTCGGTTGGTCCCATAGTGATACCATCCATTATGTTAGTGAGCGGTGGGATAAGTCAATCAGATAGTATTCTTAAGGCTACCGAAATGTTTAGGGAATCTAAGTTTGTTTGTTACTCAGAGTCCCACCGTGATCACCATTATGTTAGGGTCCCATGATTTGGCTGATTGGCAAGCCAAATGACAGTGTAACATCAAACCAATCTTTGGAGCCCAAGGACCTAGCCTTCCTGGACTCAGAGAGGGCTCTCTCTATTTGTGTAAGGGATATCTGTGTGTTTGCTTATTATGTTCTGATTTTAGGCTAGTTATGAAGTAGGTTTTTTGGTTTTGGTTTTTAGGTTGTGAGGGATGAAACTGATCAAAGATATAAGATAGGTAAAAAGATGTCAGATCAACTGGGCTATGGGGTCGAAAAGGTCAAGAAATATTTCAGATGGTGATACAAGGTTGTTGAAGGGCCAATTTGATTCGAGGTAAAATGGATCTTTGGGAAAAATGGAGTGAGATGGACATTAAATTTGTGAATAACAAAGGATTTCAAGCATAAATATTTTAATAACTGACATAAACATGGTAGGGAAAACCATTAATCGTGAGAAATGTAACTAAAAGCTGATCAACGCATAGAAATAAACATTCAAGCCATGCATAGAGATATATGACTCTCTAACTTTGGGAAATGGCTATCAGAATTTGGGGAAATACATTTAGGACAGACAAAAAACTCAAATCACTATGCTGGAATGCCTAAACATAGTACTTCAAGCTATTGGGCACTTTGAAAACAAGATTCCACAGTTTTAGGCAAAGGAAAAGATCAGTACAAGACCTCCTTGAGTCAACAAATGGCAATCTAATCAATCAAATAGAAGTTTCATAGGTGGAGCTATGGCTAGCCATGAGTAAGCAGGGCATACCGTAAATCATACTTAGCTTGCATAGAACCATAAATGAAACAAGCAAACAATATTCCTTAGTTATTAAAGAGCAATCAAGAATTCTTTAATGTGACTAGGAATGAAGAAAACATGGAAGCTATAAATAAACAGGAAACTTGAGGTGCCTCCAAGGGCATGTCTCAAGTCTATTATCTCCTGTATTATAGTAGGCAAGAACATGGATTTATGAATGAAAACTAGGAAACAAAACAGAGAGAGAGACACTATACCATTCTATGAAGTCATGGAATCCAACAACAATCCTCTTTCATCATCCAAGAACATCCAAGAAGCTATCCAAAAGCATGACATAAGTTTTTCTTCCAAAGCTTATATGACCATATATTGCTTCTATTCATCAAGTTCAGCCTTGTTTACAATGAAAGCCATTGGAATATATAGGCCAAAGTGAGGAAAACCTCTTAGTTCAACTTGCAATCTCATTGGCCTATCCAAAATATCCGATTTTTTCCTTGAGGCTTTGCAAAGCCCAAGGCACAAAATATCTAATAAAATATCTAAAAAATGCTAAAAAATGGAAATATATTGACTTTTCATAACTTATCATGTACAAAAATAGCTAAACGCACATGAAGAAAAGTCACTTTTGAAAGGTTCAATTTTTACAAAAATACTCAAAAAATACATCAACAAAAGGTCCCTAGACTTGCCGACAACTTTTGGAGGCCTTCCTGATGTCGAAACGAGGCCTATGATGGCTCGTTGGAAATCTATGAGTGTCTAATTTATTAAAATGTTTAGTTTTATCCAAAATTACCAATGGAAGTCCTCCAAAAATAGACCTGTGTGTAAAAAACCAAAAAATAGGCCTTGCTGAAAAATGGGGCAGTGTAGAAAAAGCAAGTGTTTTTCGCCATTTGGGGGAGAAAATGATCTTCAATTGTTATGAAAATCGCTGAGTATGTGCCCCTGAAATTATGGCATCCAATGATACCATTTACATCCTTTGAGGATGCCCCAAACTTAAATGGCGATGCCCATGAGTTTTTGGCAAAAACCCAAAAATGACAAAAAACCAAAATTTGTCGAATTTCAACCAAAATTGGCAAGCATGCCCCTCAAGGGTTTTCAGAAACATTTTGTGAAGTTGAGGTCAAAATTTGGAGCCTTGAGGTGTCTTTCCTCAATTTTGGTGACGGGCGCTTCCCTTTAGCCTCCTTGAGTTTTTCTTGAGCGGCCTTCAATTTCTGCCGGGCAAATTGATTGAGCTTTTTATAATGCCCGGTCATCCTCCGTTGAAGGTCCAAGTCCCTATTTTCCTTCTCAAATTTCTTCTCCAAGTGATCATTAACTCTCTCAAGCCATGCTTCCTGATTTTTCTCTATCTCTTGTTCGAATAATGTAGTGAGAGGGGTAGATTGGAGAAGGGCATCTTCTTCTTCCTTTTGTTTCTCAAGGGCCTTTTTGAGCCCCATGGTTCTTGGCCTCTTTCACTTGGGCTGATCTTCACCTTCGCTCTCATCGAAATCACCCATGAATTCTTCCAATATCACTTGTGCTTTGGACACCTCCTTTTTGTATTTGATGGCTCGTGTCTCATATACAGCCATATGGACACTCATCTGCTTGTTTTGAACTTGCAAAAAGTGATTGAAGTTCCTAGCCCTATCAAGATTAGTCCTCAAAGCATCAATTTGGTTTTCTCTATGGATCAAGAGATTTTCTAGGATCCAGGCTTCATTATCACTATCATCACTTTGGATTTGGATGATGTCGAATTCCCTTTCCTGTTCATGACTGCTTTCTTCCTTGTCCTTCCCTTTGCTTTGGGTGGCTCTTTTAGTCTACTTCCTCTTGGGAAATTCGACCATGGGCTTCTTGGGAAATTTTCCCTTGCTTTGGAGGGCCCTAGTCACATTTGGAGTTACAACTCTAGGAAACCTTTTCCTTGATGTCACGGGCTTGGCCACTTTTAGAGAAGAGAGCATGGCCCCTTGCCTAGGAGAGGCAGCTAGCACATGCTCCATGGGCTCTTTACCCTTGTCACTTTGCTCCTTATTTTTTCCACTGTCTTGGATTTATTCATGGATGCCTTGGTTGTCTTTTTGCATTTCCTTTTGAGGGTTGTCCTCCTCACTGTGTTGCACTTGTTTATCATGCTGCCCTTCTTATTCATGAGGTTGTTGTTCTCTTTTGTGAGGCTGTTGTTTCCCATCCTGTAGCTGCCTCTGTTCATCATCATGAGGCTGCCTCTGTTCATCATTTTCATGAGACTGCTCACCTTCACTGTGTTCCTTTTCATCATGCCCAGGAGTCTGTTGTTCTGCCTCACTGTGATGTTGCTCATCATCATGCCCTTCTTCCCCTTACTGTTCTGCCTCACTGTGATGTTGCTCATCATCATCTTCCTCATCATGCCCTTGCTACCCTGTTTCATCATGCTGCTGCTCATCATCACTTTCCTCTTATTGCTCATGCTCTTCTCCCTCATCATGCTCTTTTTTTTGTTCTATGGTAAACTTGAGCTTCTTGGGAATAGGTTTGCTAGAAGAAGGAAAAGGATGGTGAGTAGAAGGTGAAGGAGATGTATGAACTGGAGGGACAGTGGAGAAATCCAGATGGGTGATGAAAGTATCCCAGGAGACCTCCTTCTTCTCAAGCTGATGAAGAATGATGACTTTGATGAGGGAGTGATGGAAGAGGAAAGCTGTTTGCTAAGAAGGAGGCTTTTTCTGAATAGTGGTGGCCATTTTCTCAAGACTTCTGTGTAGGAAGAAAGAGAGATTTAACAATTTGGCCCTCGTGAAATGCATGAGAAATTGAATATGATAGGCATAGACTCGGGAGAATATTCCCTGACAAGTGAAGCATTTCATGATGATCTTCATGAGGGGGGCGTAACTAGTCAATAGATATGAGAAGGGGAAAATGGATGGACATGAATCTCTATGCTAGGGCTTCAAAAAGGGCTTGTATTCTTCTGAGTCCAGGTGGCTTTGTTTAAACCACTTCTCCCCGACATAAGGGATTTTAGTGGCCTTGGAGAGAATTTGAAATCTAGGCCTGCTAGCTGAAAATGCTTCTCTCGAAACCTCAAAGGAAAAAGGTGTGTTAAAGGGGAGTAGCTCTTCACCTCTTGCACTCTTTGGCAAAAATATAGACACCCAACCTCATGGAAATTGAACAAGACTCATGGGTGAGCATTCACTTATTTAGTGGAAATAGGCTCAAATATCTTGTGCAGGCCACTCCTACTGTCTTGCCTGGGAGGCATCTTGTTTTGAATGCTCTCCGCAACACCAAGCTGTCTCAAATGGCTTTTGGAAAGTTTTTCTCAAGCGCACACCTCTGTCCTACCTATCAGTTACTGTTTTACCAAGACAACTGCTTCACATTCTTTGTGAAATATTCTCCCAACACCAACCTTCTGCTCCTTACAAATCACTGTTTTGTCTCGTTTTATGCCAATCAACAAATAGTTATAAAAATAACAAGCACACAGTCAAATTGTTACTGTGTTTGGGTAATGTCACAAGGATCCTTTGTGTTTTGGTATAAAAAAGACAACCTTGTATTTAGACAAAGACAAAACACCCCTCCCAATAAAAAAAACTCTTCTTTTATTCATTGTTTCTCATACATAGGTACAAAAAACACCTTCAAATTGATTTAAAAGCTTTTCATAACATACTCTGTTTCATGGATCAAAGGAGGTTGCACTAGGTTTCACCGTTTTTCCACACACAGAGGACTTTTGAAGTGATAGAGTATTTCAGACTTGATCATTGTTGTCTCTTTACAAAACCGTTTCACCTTAGGATCACTTGTTTCTTATGCCCAGGTAGACAAAAAACACCCTCAAATGACTTTAAAGAATGTCTCACAACACTTTGTTTTATGGGACAAAGGAGGCAACACTAGTTTCACTGTTTCACTTATTCAAAAGGAGACACTTTTGAAGTGACAAGGAATCCGGACTAAAACCACTATCTTCAAAATAGGCTCAATTTTTTCACCTTAAGAACACTGTGTTTTCTTACAAACACTGCTTCACCTTATACTTTGCTAACAGAGGTTAGTTCTGTCCTATCACAGATAGTACACTTTCAGAAACTTGAAAACCTTCTACCACAATGTTTTTTTGACTTGTAAATAGTGTTATGGTTTATCACTCTTTTGAGAGAAGTTTTAGGCCTTTCAAAACCAATGTAAACACACCCTATTTCACTATATTAATCTTGGGAAGTAATAAAAACAACAACCTTGGATTTTTATCAAAACACACTACCCTCCTTGTCACTGTTTCCCCCTTGGAGAAAAAACACTCTATCACCCCCGTAGGATTTCAAAAACTAGCAAGGAACAATGAAAAATACCTTGCAAACTCCTTACGGGCTTTCGTTGATCATTTGGCACCTTTAGAGATGTTTTTGAAGGCATTTTGACCTTTCAATAGGCACGACATGTTCAAAAGGAAGAGCGTCGCGCAACAAAATGGGTGTCGGGTCGACCTTCGGGCAGTTGTGACCGGCGCCTATAGGCGCGCCGCGCACTGATACAGGCACACTATGCCACAATAAAAAGTCTTTGTATTTTTGCTTCTGAACGCGCCACATATTTTTCCAGGCACGCCGTGTGGGCTTAAGGGCCTGAAAACTTTGTAAATTCACTTGAAACACCTCTCCGGTCCAGTGAGAAGCTAGGAGGAGATGTTTGTTTGCATTTTGAAGTGAGAAATACGATTTGGCAATGGTCAATCCACCCTTTATATTTGAAAAAGCCAATGACCCTTTTGAAATTTTTCTTCGTGAGGGTTTGAAAACGTTTTGAAAAGGCCTTTGTTTTAAAAAAAACATGAATCACTAGTATTTTTCATTTATAACCTTTAAACCATCATAAAGTCAATATTTGACCAAGATCATTAAAAGTGTTGTGGATGACACTTTTCAAAGTGAAGAAATCATCCTTAAAGCCACAATTCCTCTTAGTGTTTTCTTATCAAGGGAGGAAAGTTGCTTCCTGTGTCCATATTTGTTTTTAAGAGAAAACTTTGCTCAAAACCATATACTGACTGTAGAAGCACTTCTTCAAATGACATTTCTCTTTGACTATGGGTGAAGCTTAGTTGTATTCACCTAGGTTTGACAAACATATGCTCATTAAAAAAGGAGATCTTCTAAAGGCTTCTCCTGCAATTATATGCAACAACTAGGTATCTTCATATGTTTCATAAACAGTCTTTTGTTTGCAACAGTATCATGCTTCATTTCTTTGAATATTGTCCCTGACATTGAGACACTAGCCATATCCTTTCTTCACTTTTATGAACCTATTTTTCTATTTGCAAAGCCTTCTTGTCCATTTGATGAGTTTTTTGACGAAGACCTTCATGAACAGGAAGAAAAAACCTTCTTTGAAGATTAGCATTACTCTTTGGCTTATGTTTGACCCAAGTTCCTACTTATAACCCTTGAATGGATTTCCACTAATTTCAACTCTGTTTTCTGAAGGAAAATAATGGCTAGATTTCATGCCTATTGATAAAGGAGAAAAACTCTGGAAACTTTTGATGAAATCACATACCTCAGCAGAATTTGTTCATTTTTTCTTTAGACTGCTTTTGAAGGAGATCTCTGATATGAGATAAGTCAGCCTCTTTGATCATTACAGTACCCTTGATTTCTCTTGTTTTTTAACACCATTTTCCATTCAGAAACCTTCAATTGTCTCCCACTGCTCTAAAAATTTTCCTTTCAGTCAGTGAAAACCTTAAAATCAAACTCTATCCCTGGCCCTCTGCTTATAGATGAAGGAGGCCTTTATCACAGTGCAAAATCCTCTGCTTGTAAAATGAAGGAGGTTTTCTCAGTCTTTCAACCCTCTACTCATGTATGAAGGAGGTTTTCTCAGTGATGCCATTTGATTAGCTTTTAAATAGTGTTGTCTTTCCTTTCACTGCCTATTCATGCTTAAGCAAATGAAGATGAAAAATCGACAATAAGTCATGATGGGAATTTCTCTGAGACATGTAATTATTCTTTCCAAATACCTTTGCACCTCTTTAGACATCACAAGCAATTTGGCTAGTATCTGCAAAGCATTTCTTGTCATTTATAATTCACTAACATTTGACTATGATTGCAGGAGCTTAATGAAATAACTCTCTGTCCTGCAGCTGCATCCCAGGCTCAAAACCACATGAGAAGTAGTTGTCTTCTCATGTTGAGTTTAATATTGTATTCTGGAATACTGGTACACTTCTGCTCTTGAAATATCCATTGAAATACTGTAAAACCACCTAATATTAGTTTGACCTATGCCATAGACATTGTTGAGACTTCAGGGCTTGTTAGTGGTGCGACTTAAGGATGTAACCAACTTTATTTGTAGAATAGGAAGGTTTGTTAGGACTAGTTGATAATAGATAGAGGTTCTTTGGCTTTAGGATAGTTTTCCAAGGGAGAAATGCCTAAAGCACCACTACCTAACTTAGGGGAGACTTCTTGTACATATTTGGATTGTTCTCTTTGGAGCTGGTGGACAAGCTAGTATGGCTGAGGCTAGATAGGGCTTGATAATGAGGTTTTATCTCATCATGGGCTGATTGAACAGGTAGGAGGGAAAAAATATTTATGGGTGTTTTTCCAGCTGGAAAATTTGACAAATTTTTGAGATCAACTGCTAGAAAACTCAGCTAGGAATCTAGTCATCAACAACAGGTGAAAAATACTGATGACTAATAGTGGCTCCATTTGGGGAGGGGCAACTCCTTTTCAGGAGATGTCCAAAATTGCAGATCTTTGGCTTATGAAGACCAGTGCTTGATCCATTGATGCAAATTTCATTCTTCCTTGATGCTATTTATGAAAATTGACAAAATGATTGGCATCAATGATATTTCTACCTACTCCACTATCTTTCCTATCATTTTTTCTTCCTTTGGGTGCATTTGGACTAGCAACCTTTTGACAATATATATATATATATTGAAAAATGAACCTGTCTAGTTCTACACTTATATCTGCCGGGAGTTCAGATTAAACTGATGAACTCCTTTGTTTCTATACCTATGCTAGATAAACTATCAAGGTTAAGCTGTTTGACAGGATTTTGTTCTCTAATCTAAAACATGAAATTGAAAAAATGACCAAATCAGGATTAGACGGTCTGATTTTTCATGTACTTGTGGCACAAAAGACAAGCTGCACACAAATATTATTTTGCATAAAATGAAATCTAGAAAAACAAGACTAGGATACACAATTTGTTTTTCATCGTTACTTTCCTCTTTGGTTTTGTTTTGAGCATGTGGAACTAGTATCTTGTCCTAGTCTACTCTCTTTGATAAATCAAGCTTACACAATGTTGAATATCTTTTCCACTCACTAACTTATCAGCAAATAGATTTAAAACATGTCTAGCTATGATTAGGCTAGATAATTAAACAAGACATTTGAGCACTAGTAGCAGCATTTAGACTTGCGCGCTTTCCGAATCACTATTTTTTGAACATGGGGCCTTATTTCTATTTGTCAAACCGCCCTCTTTTTCTATTTTTTTATTGTTTTTGAATTTTCTGTTTTTGATCTATTTTTCAAACAAAGGTATATACAATGATTGAAAAAGTGTTGACTCAGAAATCTTGGAAATGGCGAAACTTAAGCATCTTATCCTCATAAGGATATCCTACCACTCTTGGTCCACTCAGCTCTTGAAAAGAAAAATTTGGAAAATTTTCTCTTTCAAGCATGACATAAATATTCATGCATGAATCTCTAAGCAACCCTGTATCTTCCCGCTGTACCTTTTTATACCTCTGATTTCCACTCCTTCCTTTGTTGTACATATTTTTCAAATAATGCAGATATTCTTTGTCATTTTTGAAGTATATGATTACATCATCAAGGTACATCAAAATGCAGAAATTCAGAACTAGAAACATGGCTTTTATGAGCATATTTTTGATATCCAGTGGTTTTGCAATTCTGGGTTTGAAACTGGAACTTCTTCCAGCATAGTGGAAAAATTCTTTGAGCTGTCTACTTTGCAAAGGAATCTTTTGGCTATAACCTGAAACATCATCTTGCAAAGACATATGATTAAAAGCATTTATCATCAGTATATAATGGTCTTTGGTAGGAAAGATAAAAATTTTGTCACAAGGGTGTGTATTAGTGCTTCTAAAATCAAAACAAATCCTATGACCAGCTATTTTATCTTTGATTATTACTGTTTGGCTCAGATTTTTGTATTTTCTTTTATCGAAGTTGTTTCTTGGAGTAATGGAAGTGGCATAGTGTTTCACATTGTTTTATCGATATGAAGTAGTATTTTGAATAAGATTGCCAATTCTAGCAGTTCTAAGTCTTTGGTGGAGTGAGAGAATGTTAGCCAGTTCAAGTAACTCAGGTATATTTGGACTGCAGTCATCATATCCTCTCATAAGAAGTTTATCAGGCATTTTTTCTGGATTTTGAGCTGTTATGGATACAGTCAAGGTTTCATTTGAAATGGTAAATTTATGTGATGGTAAGTCCTTAAGGTATGGTAAGAATACTAAGCTTCCCTGCTCCTGAGTTCCAAAGAGGTTTGTGATATTTAAGTCTTATAATGCCTCTGTTCTGAAAAATTTTCCTGATGTTACTACTGTTGTTTGCCTAAGGTTTGAGCAAGTTTCTTGATAGTACATAATGGTTTGTGCTTCTTGCTCTATCCCTATTTCAAAAGGAACACACTCTCTTCCCTCAAGACATAGTTGTTCATGATGATGATAGTTTTGAGTGTCCAGTTCATCATAGAGAACTTGGGGTAGCTGATATGGTGGGTCTAAGTTTCTTTCAAAGCCTTTTGTCTGTTCTTCAATATCCTCATCAGTTTGTAGAATGAAAGAGTTCAAATCAGAATGAAAAGAGTACATTGGGATGTTATCTGGCCTTTCTTGGCTGCTGATCATATATTTCATGTGTGACTCCCGATAGAGTATTCTAGTTTGGTAAAAAACAGGAATAGTGGCGTAAGAAATATCAAGTTGAATATTTCCTTGAAGCTTGGTTCCCCAAGATCTGGATAAAAGCATTCCATACTTGGGAGGGATGTCTACTACCACTATGTCCACGATCAGATGTTTTGAAAGTACTTGGGCCAAACTAAAACAAAGATCTTTGATCAAGCCTAGACATTTGACTCTACTCGAATCAAATGAATATAAGTCTTTGTATGGTCTTGTGATTTCTAGGCCTAATCTTTCCATTACAACCTTGGCATGAGATTATGCGAGGCTTCGGAGTCTAGCATGGAATTGTGAAGGATTTGATCATGGATATTCAGACTGATGTAAAATGGAAGAGTGGTTCCTTCTTGGAATTTCCCTTCTATTTTTGGACCAAACAACACTTCAGGAGTGTCATCAACTAGATTAATTGTGTTTGCATCATTTCCAATATTCAGGACCTTTAACACTTGGGATTTATAAGAGACTTGGGTGATAAGTTCAGTGAGAGGCATGGTAATCTTTATTTTGGCGATTTATCCCTCAAAACTGAAACGTGCTTGTAGTGTAGACAGGTTTTCTTCAACTTTTTCAGCCATGACTTTCTCTATGTTTTGAGTTTTTTGACTTTGTTTTGGGATTTTGTTTGACACATCCATCTTGGGAATATTTGTGGAAGTACGAGGAGCATCTGAGCCAAGACTTGTTTGAATAGCTTTATCTTTGTTTTGGTCAGTTTTCTTGACCACGATTTTGTTGCTGTCCATTGCTTTTTTAAGGATGGTATCAGGGGTTCTAGCAGTGTCTCAACTACCTTTCTTGGATTTATCTTGGTTTTTTCTGCTTCTAAGGTCATACCGCCTGTGAGCTTCTATTATGACATTCTAAAAATCTATGGTAGGATCCTCAGGATCTTCATAGTTGGTTTCATCCTGATTCAGAGAGAAGAATGCTTGTTCTTCTTTTGTGAGGTAAACCTCACTCTTGTTATGAGACCTTATGAGGTACAAATGATTTTCATCAATGGGTTCTGTATCCCTATCATCTTCTTCCACATAATTTTCATTAAAGGGTGGCCTAATTTGTTGGTCATTTTCCCTTGGTTTGTTTTGAGGTTGTTCCCTCCTAAAGTTTTGGTTCCAGTTTCTATTTGGAGGGTTTGGCTGGTTGTCCATGAGAGGAGTCTTTGTACTTATCTTTTCCCACATTTTGGCCATGGAACTAACCAAGTCATCTATTCTAGGATCTAAAGAAGGGTCTGAAGTGGAGACCTCATCCCGGTATGTGACTTTCCTTTATGATCTAGTCCTAGCTCCTTTTTCTGCTAAGTTGGCTTCTGCACTTATGGCCACTTTTTGCATTTCCTCTAAGGTAGGGGGGTCCTTGTCTCTTATTTGATAAGTCATGTCTGGGTCAAAGCCTTTGGGGAAATTTTCCAAGGTTGAGCCAAGTGGAGGTTTGAAGTGAGGTGGGAGGGTGTTATACACACTGTTGAACCTATTGCATTATCCTCAGACATTTTCTCCATTTTCTCGTTTTAGATTGTTATACTCTAACAAGATATGAATGGGGTTCTTTCGGATTTTCCACTTATTTATGAAGGTTTGGTAGAGCTTTGGGAGATTATGGATGCTGTTTGGAGTTAAGATCTTAAACCATTTTTTGGGTTCTCCACCCAGGCTTTGGGCAAGATGGTCTCGTCTTCTATTTCCATGTATTCAAAGGCATCGCTAATCCTATCTACATGTTTTTGAGCTATGGTAGTCTTAACTCTGATGAAGTGCGGGATTTTGGATTGATAGTAATTTTGTAAGGGAGCCAAAGGTTGTGGCAACACCAAGGGTGCATACCAGGCTGCCATGACGGGAGCTAACGGATGAGGTACAAAATGAGGGCTTGTGGGATGAGCTGAGGTGATTTGAACAGTAGTGGTTTGGATGGGTGTGGCGGATGTACTTGGACTATTGATCTGATTTTGAATAGATCTGGGGTGGTAGGAGCTAAAGTGATGGAGAAGCTAAAATTCTGGAGGTGTAGTAGGTGAGGCTTCTCTACTATGACTCCGTGGCAGATCTAGGGGCTCAAGATCGTCAAAGTCTATTTTACTTTGTGACTTGCTTCTAAAAATGGTTTTTTCTGATTTGAAGTCAAATGGAGAATCCTGCAAGGCTGTGAGATGTTCAGGTACCGATCTTGCTTTACGGATGGACCTATCGGTAGCTAAATTGCAAGTTTCAGAAGCTTGCCACAGAATCTTCTGTGGGTCATCTACTATGATAGGGGGATTTGGGTCTGGATGAGATCTGGTGTTGATTCTTCGTGAAGCCAGATTTCGAGTATAGAGTTTAGAGAGGATGGTATTTGTGATTGTTTCGGATGGATGGCCTCTCTAGGGTTTTACTAATGTGAAGGATGGTAAAAAAAAAAATATGGACTAATGGAGTCACCAGGTGGATTTCTATGAGAACTATGGTCCACCACCAACACTATCAAAGATGCTTTCGGGAAAAATTTTTATAGAAAAATTTGAGATGGAAACTTTCAGCAATTTGCTAAGCTGTATGGAAAATCCAATGGTTGTTTTTGCAAGGTTACTTCTGTTTATCTCCAATGTTTAGGTGAGGTCTTTTGAATCTAAGTTATACTTATTTTTTCACTGATTACAGAGTTTCCACCCTAAGTTTTAATTTTTTGGGAGGATGAGTCAACAGAAAGGTATGGTTTATGAATTTTTTGGTTTTTTATGGAGTTTTAGGCCTACTGGAGGCCAGTGGAGTCGCCAGGTGGAACTTGGTTGTTTTTGTAAAGATGTAGCTATGGTCCACCACCAGTAACTAGAGAGAAGCCAATTGGGGAATGTTTTGGGGTTTTTTTAGTTTTATGTGCAGCCTATGGTTTATTATTGTGTTCTAGACTTGTTTCAATCACTTTGCTAGGGTGGTGAAAAAAAAAGAGTTTACTCTAAATGATTCTATGGACTGCTTGCCCGTTTAAATTTTTAAAGACTAATGAATCTACACGAGTTTGCTAGACTGTTATGTACTCAGTTGGTCCCACCGTGATCACCATTATGTTAGTGAGGGGTGGGATAAGTCAATCAGATAGTATTCTTAAGGCTGCTAGAATGTTTAGGGAATCTAAGTTTGTTTATCACTCAGAGTCCCACTGTGATCACCATTATGTTAGGGTCCTATGATTTGGCTGATAGGCAAGCCAAATGACTGTGTAACATCAAACCAGTCTTTGGAGCCCAAGGACCTAGCCTTCTTGGACTCAGAGAGGGCTCTCTCTATTTGTATAAGGGATATCTGTGTGTTTGCTTATCGTGTTCGGATTTTAGGCTAGTTATGAAGTGGATTTTTGGTTTTGGTTTTTAGGTTATGAGGGATGAAACTGATCAAAGATATAAGATAGGTAAAAATATGTCAAATGAACTGGGCTATGGGGTCGAAAAGGTCAATCAAGCTTTCAGATGGTGATACAAGGTTGTTGAAGGGCCAATTTGATTCGAGGTAAAATGGATCTTTGGGAAAAATAGAGTGAGATGGAAATTAAATTTGTGAATAACAAAGGATTTCAAGCATAGATAGTTTAATAGATGACATAAACATGGTAGGGAAAACCATTAATTATGAGAAATGTAACTAAAAGCTGATCAACGCATAGAAATAAACATTCAATCCATGCTTAGAGATATATGACCCTCTAAATTTGGGAAAAGGCTATCAGAGTTTGGGGAAATACATTTAAGACAGAAAAACAACTCAAATCGCTATGCTGGAATGCCTAAACATAGTACTTCAAGCTATTGGCAACTTTGAAAACAATATTGCATGGTTTTAGGAAAAGGGAAAGATCAGTATAAGACGTCCTTGGTTCAACAAATGACAATATAATCAATCAAAGAGAAGTTTCATAGGTGGAGCTATGGCTAGCCATGAGTAAGCAGGGCATACCGTAAATCATATTTAGCTTGCATAGAACCATAAATGAAACAAGTAAACAATATTCCTTAGTTATTAAAGAGCAATCAAGAATTCTTTAATGTGACTAGGAATGAAGAAAACATGGAAGCTATAAAGAAACAAGAAACTTGAGGTGCCTCCAAGAGCATGTCTCAAGTCTATTCTCTACTTTCTTATAGAAAGCCAGAACATGGAATTATGAATGAAAACTAGGAAACAAAAAAGAGAGAGAGACACTATACCATTCTACCAAGTCATGGAATCCAACAACAATCCTCTTTCATCATCCAAGAACATCCAAGAAACTATCCAAAAGCATGAGACAAGTTTTTCTTCCAAAGCTTATATGACCTATATTGCTTCTATTCATCAAGTTCAGCCTTGATTACAATGAAAGACTTTGGAATATATAGGCCAAAGTGAGGAAAACCTCTTAGTTCAACTTGCAATCTCATTGGCCTATCCAAAATATTTGATTTCGTCCTTCAGGCTTTGCAAAGACCAAGGCACAAAATATCTAATAAAATATCTAAAATTTTAAAAAAAAGGGAAATATATTGATTTTTCATAACTTATCATGTACAAAAATAGCTAAACGCACATGAATAAAAGTCACTTTTGAAAGGTTCAATTTTTACAAAAATACTCAAAAAATACATCAGCAAAAGTTCCCCTTACTTGCTGACCACTTTTGGAGGCCTTCTTGATGTTGAAACGAGGCCCATGATGCCCCGTTTGAAAGCTCTGAGTGTCTAAATTCTAAAAATGTTTAGGTTTCTCCAAACTGACCAATGGAAGTCCTCCAAAAACAGACCTATGTGTAAAAATCCAAAAAATAGGCCTTGCTGATAAACGGGGCAGAGTGTAGAAAAAACGAGTGTTTTTCGCCATTTTGGGGGAGAAAATGATCTTCAATTGTTCTGAAAATCACTAAGTATGTGCCCCTGAAATTATGGCATCCAATGATACCATTTGCGTCCTTTGTGGATGCCCCAAACTGAAATGACGATGCCCATGAGTTTTGGCCAAAAAGCCAAAAATAGATATGAGGAAATTTTTTTGAGCCTTGAGATGTCTTTCCTCAATTTTGGTGCCGGGCGCTTCCCTTTAGCCTCCTTGAGATTTTCTTGAGCGGCCTTCAATTTCCGTCGAGAAAATTGATTGAGCTTTTTATAATGCTCGGTCATCCTCCGTTGAAGGTCCAAGTCCCTATTTTCCTTCTCCAATTTCTTCTCCAAGTGATCATTAACTCTCTCAAGAAATACTTCTCGATTGCTCTCTATCTCTTGTTTGAACAATGTAGTGAGAGGGGTAGATTGGAGAAGGGCATCTTCTTCTTCCTTTTGTTTCTCAAGGGCCTTTTTGAGCCCCGTGGTTCTTGGCCTCTTTCGCCTCAGATGATCTTCGCCTTCACTCTCATCGAACTCACCCATGAGCTCTTCCAATCTCACTTGTGCTTTGGAGGCCTCCTTTTTGTATTTGATGGCTCATGTCTCATATACAACGATATGGACACTGATCTGCTTGTTTTGAACTTGCAAAAAGTGATTGAAGTTGCTAGCCCTATCAAGATCAGTCCTCAAAGAATCAATTTGGTTTTCTCTATGGATCAAGAGATTTTCTGGGATCCGGGCTTCATTATCACTCTCATCACTTTGGATTTGGATGATGTCAAATTCCCTTTCATGTTCATGACTGCTTTCTTCCTTGTCCTTCCCTTTGCTTTGGGTGGATCTTTTAGTCTTCTTCCTCTTGGGCAATTTGACCATGGGCTTCTTGGGCAATTTTCCCTTGCTTTGGAGGGCCCTAGTCAATTTTGAAGTTACAACTGTAGGCACCCTTTTCCTTGATATCCAGGGCTTGGCCACTTTCGGAGAAGAGTGCATGGCCCCTTGCCTAGGAGAGGCAGCTAGCACATGCTCCATGGGCTCTTTACCCTTGTCACTTTGCTCCTCATTATTTCCACTGTCTTGGATTTCTTCATGGATGCCTTGGCTGTATTTTTGCATTTCCTTTTGAGGGCTGTCCTCCTCACTGTGTTGCACTTGTTTATCATGCTTCCCTTCTTCTTCATGAGGCTGTTGTTCCTTTTTATGAGGTTGTTTTTCCTCATCCTGTAGCTGCCTCTATTCATCATCATGAGGCTGCCTCTATTCATCATTTTCATGAGACTGCTCACCTTCACTGTGTTCCTTTTCAGCATGCCCAGGAGTTTGATGTTCTACCTCACTGTGATGCTGCTCGTCATCATGCTGTGGATGCCTCTATTCATCATTTTCATGAGACTGCTCACCTTCACTGTGTTCCTTTTCATCATGCCTAGGAGTCTGATGTTATACCTCACTGTGATGCTGCTCATCATTATGCCCTTCTTCCCGTTGCTGTTCTGCCTCACTGTGATGCTGCTCATCATCATATTCCTCATCATGCCCTTGCTGCCTTGTTTCATCATGCTGTTTCTCATCATCATTTTCCTCTTCTTTCTCATGCTCTTCTCCCTCTTCATGCTCTTTTGTTTTTTATATGGTAAACTTGAGCTTTTTGGGAATAGGTTTGCTAGAAGAAGGCGAAGGATGGTGAGTAGAAGGTGAAGGAGATGTATGAACTGGAGGGCTAGTGGAGAAATCTAGATGGGTGATGAAAGTATCCCAAGAGACCTCCTTCTTCTCAAGCTGATGAAGAATGATGACTTTGATGAGGGAGTGATGGAAGAGGCAGGTTGTCTGCTGAGAAGGATTCTTTTTCTGAATAGTGGAGGCCATTTTCTCAAGACTTATGTGTAGGAAGAAAGGGAGATTTAACAATATGGCCCTTGTGAAATGCATGAGAAATCGAATATGATAGGCATAGACTCGGGAGAATATTCCCTCACAAGTGAAGTATTTCATGATGATCTTCATGAGGGGGGCGTAACTAGTTAATAGATATGAGAAGGGGAAAATGGATGTACATGAATCTCTATGCTAAGGCTTCAGAAAGGGCTTGCATTTTTCTGATTCCAGGTGGCTTTGTTTAAACCACTTCTCCCTGACATAAGGGATTTTAGTGGCCTTGGAGATGGATCTTGGAGAGAATTTGAAATCTAGGCCTGCCAGCTGAAAATGCTTCTCTCAAAACCTCAAAGCACAATGGTGTGTTAAAGGGGAATAACTCTTCACCTCTTGCACTCTTTGGCAAAAATATAGACACCCAACCTCATGGAAATTGAACAAGACTGATGGGTCGACATTCACTTCTTTAGTGGAAATAGGCTCAAATCTCTTGTGCAGGCCACTACTACTGTCTTGCCTAGGAGGCATCTTGTTTTGAATGCTCTCTGCAACACCAAGCTATCTCAAATGGCCTTTGGAAAGTTTTTCTCAAGCGCACACCTCTGTCCTACCTATCAGTCACTGTTTGACCAAGACAACTGCTTCACATGCTTTGTGAAATATTCTCCCAACACCAACCTTTTGCTCCTTACAAATCATTGTTTTGTCTCTTTTTATGCCAATCAGGAAATAGTTATCAAAATAACAAGCACACAGTCAAATGTTACTGTGTTTGGGTAATGTCACCAGTATCCTTTGTCTTTTGGTATAAAAAAGAAAGCCTTGTATTTAGACAAAGACAAAACACCCCTCCCAATCAAAAACACTCTTCTTGTATTAATTGTTTCTCATACATAGGTAGACAAAACACCTTCAAATTGATTTAAAAGATTTTCATAACATACTCTGTTTCATGGATCAAAGGAGTTTGCACTAGGTTTCATTTTTTTTGCACATAGAGAGGACTTTTGAAGTGATAGAGTATTTCAGACTTGATCACTGTTGTGTCTTTACAAAACTGTTTCACCTTAGGATCACTTGTTTCTTATGCCCAGGTAGACAAAAAACACCCTTAAATGACTTTAAACAATCTCTCACCACACTTTGTTTTATGGGACAAAGGAGGCAGCACTAGTTTCACTATTTCACATATTCAAAAGGAGACACTTTTGAAGTGACAAGGCATCCGGACTAAAACCACTGTCTTCAAAATAGGCTCATTGTTTTCACCTTACGAACACTGTGTTTTCTTAAAAACACCGCTTCACCTTATAACACTGGTTTCACCTTATACTTTGCTGACAAAGGTTAGTTTTGTCCTGTCACAATTAGGACACTTTGAGCAACTTGAAAACCTTCTACCACTATGTTTTTTTGACTTGCAAATAGTGTTATGGTTTATCACTGTTTTGAGGGCAGTTTTAGGCCTTTCGAAACCAATGTAAACACACCCTATTTCACTATATTAATCTTGGATATTCATTATTAACAACAACAACCTTGGATTTTTATCAAAACACCCTACCCTCCTTGTCACTGTTTCCCCCTTGGAGAAAAAACACTCTGTCACCCACTTAGGATTTCAAAAACTAGAAAGGAACAATGAAAAATACCTTGCAAATTGTTCACGGGCTTTCGTTGATCATTTGGTAGCTTTAGAGATGTTTTTGAAGGCATTTTGACCTTTCAACAGGCGCGACACGTTAAAAAAAAAGAGCGTCGTGCAGAAAAAGGGGTGTCAGGTCAGCCTTCGGGAAGTTGTGACCAACGCCTACAAGCGCGCCGCGCCACAATACAAAGTCTTTGTATCTCTTCTTCTAAACGCACCATGCCTTTTTCTAGGCATGCCACACGGGCTTAAAGGCTTGAAAACTCTATAAATTCACTTGAAATGCCTCTTCGGTCCAGTGAGAAGCTAAGAGGAGATGTTTGTTTGCGTTTTGAATTGAGAAATTTGATTTGGCAACTGTCAATCCACCCTTTATATTTGAAAAAGCCAATGACCCTTTTGAAATTTTTCTCCGTGAGGGTTTAAATTTTTTTTGAGAAGGCATTTGTTTTAAACAAAACATGAATCCACACTATTTTTCATTTATAACCTTTAAACCATCATAAAGTCAATATTTGACCAGGATCATTAAAAGTGCTATGGATGACACTTTTGAAGATCTTCGTAAATATGACACTTTTCAAAGTGAAGAAATCATCCTTAAAGCCACAATTCCTCTTAGTGTTTTCTCATCAAGGGAGGAAAGTTGCTTCCTGTGTCCATATCTGTTTTTAAGAGGAAACTTTGCTCAAAACCATTTACTAACTGTAGAAGCACTTCTTCAAATGACATTTCTCTTTGACTTTGGGTGAAGCTTAGTTGTATTCACCTAGGTTTGAAAAACATATGCTCATTAAAAAAGGAGATCTTCTAAAGGCTTCTCCTGCAATTATATGCAACAACTAGGTATCTTCATATGTTTCATAAACAGTATTTTGTTCAAACAATATCATGCTTCATTTCTTTGAATATTGTCCCTGAAATTGAGACACTTTCCATATCCTTTCTTCAATTTTATGAACCTATGTGTCTATTTGCAAAGCTTTCTTGTCCATTTGATGAGTTTTTTGACAAAGAGTTTCATGAGCAGGAAGAACAAACCTTCTTTGAAGATTAGCATTACTCTTTGGCTTATGTTTGACCTAGCTTCCCACTTATAACCCTTAAATGGATTTCCACTAATTTCAACTCTGTTTTCTGAAGGAAAATAATGGCTAGATTTCATGCCTGTTGATAAAGGAGAAAAACTCAAGAAACTTTTGATGAAATCACATACCTCAGCAAAATTTGTTCATTTTGTCTTCAGACTTCTTTTGAAGGAGATCTTTGATATGAGGCAAGTCAGCCTCTTTGATCATTACATTACCCCTACTTTACCTTTGTTTTTAACACCATTTTCCATTCAAAAACCTCCAATTGTCTCCCACTGCTCTAAAAATTTTCCTTTCAGTGAGTGAAAACCTTAAAATCAAATTGTATCCCTGGCCCTTTGCTTATAGATGAAGGAGGCCTTTATCACAGTGCAAAACCCTCTGCTTGTAAAATGAAGTAGGTTTTCTCAGTCTTTCAACCCTTTGCTCATGTATGGAGGAGGTTTTCTCAGTGATGCCATTTCATCAGATTTTAAACAGTGTTGTCTTTCCTTTCACTGCCTATTCATGCTTAAGAAAATGAAGATGAGAAATCGACAATAAGTCATGATGGGCATTTCTCTGAGACATGTAATTTTTCTTTCCAAATACCTTTGCACCTCTTTAGACATCACAAGAAATTTGGCTAGTATCTGCAAATCATTTCTTGTCATTTATAATTCACTAACCTTTGATTGTGATTGCAGGAGCTTAATGAAATAACTCTCTGTCCTGCAGCTACATCCCAGGCTCAAAACCACATGAGAAGTATTTGTATTCTTATGTTTAGTTTAATAATGTCTTCTAGAATACTGGTACACTTCTTCTCTTGAAAGATCCATTTAAATACTATAAAACCATCTAATATTAGTTTGACCTATGGCATATGCATTGCTGAGACTTTAGGGTTTGTTAGTGGCGCGACTTAAGGGTGTAACCAACTTTATTTGTAGAATAGGAAGGTCTGTTAGGACTGGTTGATAATAGATAGAGGTTCTTTGGCTTTAGGATAGTTTTCCAAGGGAGAAATGCCTAAAGCGCCACTACATAAGTTAGGGGAGACTTCTTGGACAGATTTGGATTTTTCTCTTTGGAGCTAATGGATAAGCTAGTATGGCTGAGGCTAGATAGGGCTTGATAATGAGGTTTTATCTCATCATGGGCTGATTGAACAGGTAGGAGGGTAAAAATATTTATGGGTGTTTTTCCAGCTGGCAAATTTGACAAATTTTTGAGATCAGCTGCTTGAAAACTCAGCTAGGAATCTAGTCATCAACAACAGGTGAAAAATACTGATGACTAATAGTGGCTCCATTTGGGGAGGGAAACTCCTTTTCAGGAGGCATCTAGAATTGCGGATCTTTGGCTTATGAAGACCAGTGCCTGATCCATTGGCGCAAATTTCATTTTTCCTTGATGCTATTTCTGAAAATTGACCGCATGATTAGCATCAATGATATTTCTACCTACCCCACTATATTTCTTAACATTTTTTCTTCCTTTGGGTGCATTTGGACTAGCAACCTTTTGAATATATATATATATATATATATTTGAAAAATGAACCTATCTAGTTCTACACTTATATCTGCCGGGATTTCAGATTAAACTGATGAACTCCTTTGTTTCTCTGCCTATGCTAGATCAACTGCCAAGGATAAGTTGTTTGACAGGATTTTGTTCTCTAATCTAAAATATGAAATTGAAAAATGACCAAATTAGGATTAAACAGTCTGATTTTTCATGTACTTGTGGCAGGAAAGACAAGCTACACACAAATATTATTTTTCATAAAATGAAATCTAGAAAAACAAGTCTAGGATACACAGTTTGTTTTTCATCCCTGCTTTCCTCTTTGGTTCTGTTTTGAGCATGTGGGACCAATATATTTTCCTAATCTACTCTCTTTGATAAGTCAAGCTTACACAATGTTGACCATATTTTCCACTCACTAACTTATTAGCAAATAAATTTAAAACATGTTCAGCTATGATTAGGCTAGATAACTGAACAAGAAATTTGAGCACTAGTAGTGGCATTTAGACTTGCGCGCTTTTCGAATGAATATTTTTTGAACATGGGGCCTTCTTTCTATTTTTCAAACCGCCCTCCTTTTCTATTTTTCTATTGTTTTTGAATTTTCTTTTTTTGATCTATTTTTCAAACAATGGTATATACAATGATTGAAATTTTTTTGACTCAGAAATCTTGGAAATGGCGAAACTTAAGCATCTTATCCTCATAAGGATCTCCTACCACTCTTGGTCCACTCAGCTCTTGAAAAGAAAAATTTGGAAATTTTTTTCTTTCAAGCATGACATAAGAATTCATGCATGAATCTATGAACAACCCTGTATCCTCTCACTGTACCTCTTTATAACTTTGATTTCCACTCCTTCCTTTGTTGTACATCTTTTTCAAATAATGCAGATATTCTGTCATTTTTGAAGTATATGATGACATCATCAAGGTACATCAAAATGCAGAAATTCAAAACTGGAAACATGGATTTTAGGAGCATATTTTTGATATCCGATGGTTTTACAATTCTGGGTTTGAAACTGGAACTTCTTCCAGCATACTGGAAAAATTCTTTGAGCTGTCTACTTTGCTAAGGAATCATTTGGCTATAACCTGAAACATCATCTTGCAAAGACATATGATTAAAAGCACTTATCATCATTATATCATGGTCTTGGGTAGGAAAGATAAAATTTCTGTCACAAGGGTGTGTATTAGTGCTTCTAATATCAAAACAGATCCTATGACCAACGATTTTATCTTTGATTATTACTGTTTGGTTCAGATTTTTGTATTTTCTTTTGTCGAAGTTGTTTCTTGGAGTAATGGTTGTGGCATAGTGTTTCTCATTGTTTTCTCGATATGAATTAGTATTTTGAATAAGATTGCCAATTCTAGCAGTTGTAAGTCTTTGGTGGAGAGACATAATGTTAGCCAGTTCAAGTGACTCAGGTATATTTGGACTGCAGTCATCATATCCTCTCATAAGAAGTTTATCAGGATTTTTTTCTTGATTTTGAGCTGTTATGGCTACAGTCAAGGTTTCATTTGAAATGGTAGAGTTATGTGATGGTAAATCCTTAAGGTGTGGTAAGAACATTTAGGTTCCCTACTCTTGAGTTCCAAAGAGGTTTGTGATATGTAAGTCTTCTAATGCCTCTATTCTGAAAAAGTTTCCTAATGTTACTGCTGATGTTTGCCTAAGGTTTGAGCAAGTTGCTTGATAGTACGTAATGGTTTCTGCTTCTTGCTCTATCCCTGTTTCAAAAGGAACACACTCTCTTCCCTCAAGACATAGTTATTCATGATCATGATAGTTTTGAGTGTCTAGTTCATCATAGAGAAGTTTATTTCAAAGCCTTTTGACTATTCTTCAATGTCCTCATCAGTGTGTAGAATGAAATATTTCAGATCAAAATGAAAAGAGTACATTTGGATGTTATCTGGCCTTTCTTGGCTGTTGATCATATATTTCATGTGTGACTCCCGATAGAGTATTCTAGTTTGGTCAAACATAGGAATAATGGCGTAAGACATATCAAGTTGAATATTTCCCTTAAGCTTGGCTCCCCAAGATCTGGATAAAAGCATTCCATACTTGGGAGGGATGTCTGCTACCACTATGTCCATGATCAGATGTTTTGCAAGTACTTGGGCCAAACTAAAACAAAGATCTTTGATCAAGCCTAGAGATTTGACTCTACTCGAATCAAATGAATATAAGTCTTTGTATGGTCTTGTGACTTCTAGGCCTAATCTTTCCCTTACAACCTTCGGCATGAGATTATGCGAGGCTTTGGAATCTAGCATGGCATTGTGAAGGATTTGATCATGGATATTCAGACTGATGTAAAAGGGAAGAGTGGTTCCTTCTTGGAATTTCCCTTCTATTTTCTGACCAAACAACACTTCGGGAGTGTCATCAGCTAGATTAAGGGTGTTTGCATCATTTCCTATATTCAGGACCTTTAACACTTGGGATTTATAAGAGCCTTGGGTGATAAGTTCAGTGAGAGGCATGGTAATCTTTATTTTGGCGATTTCTCCCTCAAAACTAAAAGGTGCTTGTAGTTTAGACAGGTTTGCTTCATCTTTTTTAGCCATGACTTTCTCTATGTTCTAAGTTTGTTGACTTTGTTTTAGGATTTTGTTTGACAGAGCCATCTCAGGAATCTTTTTGGAAGTAGTAGGAGTATCTGAACCAAGACTTGTTTGAATAGCTTTATCTTTATTTTGGTCAGTTTTCTTGACCACGATTTTTTTGTTGTCCACTAATTTTTTAAGGATGGTATCAAGGGTTCTAGCAGTGTCTCAGCTACCTTTCTTGGAGTTGTCTTTGATTTTTCTGCTTCTAAGGTCATACTGCCTAGGAGCTTCTACTATGGCATTCTGAAAATCTATGGAATGATCCTCGAGATCTTCATAGTTGGTTTCATCCTGATTCGGAGAGAAGAATGCTTGTTCTTCTTCTGTGAGGTAAACCTCACTCTCGTTATCAGAACCTATGAGGTTCAAATGATTTTCATAAATGGGTTCTATATCCCTATCATCTTCTTCCACATAATTTTCATTAAAGGGTGGCCTAATTTGTTGGTCATTTTCCCTTGGTTTGTTTTGAGGCTGTTCCCTCCTAAAGTTTTGGTTCTAGTTTCTGTTGGGAGGGTTTGGCTGGTTGCCCCTGAGAGGAGTATTTTCACTTATCTTTTCCAAAATTTTGGCCATGGACCTAACCAAGTCATCTATTCTAGGATCTAAGGAAGGGGCTGAAGTGGAGACCTCATCCTGGTATGTGACTTTCCTTTCTGATCTAGTCCTAACTCTTTTTTCTGCTAAGTTGGCTTCTGCACTTATGGCCACTTTTTGCATTTCCTCTAAGGTAGGGGGGTCCTTGTCTCTTAGTTGATGAGTCATGTCTGGGTCAAAGCCTTTGGGGAAATTTGCCAAGGCTGAGCCAAGTGGAGGTTTGAAGTGAGGTGGGAGGGCGTTATACACACTGTTGAACCTAGTGTAGTATCCTTGGACACTTTCTCCATTTTCCCGTTTTAGATTTTTATACTCTAACAGGATTTGAATGGGGTTGTTTCGGATTTCCCACTTGTTTATGAAGGTTTGGTAGAGCTTTGGGAGATTATGGATGTTGTTTGGAGTTAAGCTCTTAAACCATTTTTTGGGTTCTCCGCCCAGGCTTTGGGTGAGATGGTATCGTCTTCTATTTCCATGTATTCAAAGGCATTGCTAATCCTATTTACATGTTGTTGAGCTGTGGTAGTCTCAACTCTGGTGAAGTGCGGGATTTTGGATTGATATTCATTTTGTAAGGGAGCCAAAGGCTGTGGAAACACCAAGGGTGCATACTAGGCTGCCATGACGGGAGCTAATGGATGAGGTACAAAATGAGGGCTTGTGGGATGAGCTGAGGTGATTTGAACAGTAATGGTTTGGATGGGTGTGGCTGATGTACTTGGACTATTGAACTGATTTTGAACAGATCTGGGGTGGTAGGAGCCAAAGTGATGGAGAAGCTGAAATTCTGGAGGTGTAGTAGGTGAGGCTTCTCTACTAGGATTCTGTGGCAGATCTAGGGGCTCAATATCGTCAAAGTCTATCTTACTTTGTGACTTGCTTCTAAAAATGGTTTTTGCTGATTTTAAGTCAAATGGGGAATCCTGCAAGGCTGTGAGTTGATAAGGTACTGATCTTGTTTTACGGATGGACCTATTGGTAGCTAAATTGCCAGTTTCAGAAGCTTGCCATAGAATATTCTTTGGGTCATCTACTATGATAGGGCGATTTGGGTTTGGATGAGATTTGGTGTTGATTCTTCGTGAAGCCAGATTTCGAGTCTAGAGCTTAGAGAGGATGGTATTTGTGATTGTTTCAGATGGATGGCCTCTCTAGGGTTTTACTAATGTGAAGGATGGTCAAAACAAAAGGATGGACTAGTGGAGTCGCCAGGTGGATTTCTATGAGAACTATGGTCCACCACCAACACTATCAAACATGCTTTCGGGAAAATTTTTTATAGCAAACTTTGAGATGGAAACTTGCAAAGAAGAGTGATTCACCTGGTTTCAAGAGTTTTCTGGGCTGTATGGACAATCTAATGGTTGTTTTTGCAAGCTTACTTCTGTTTATCTCCTATGTTTAGGTGAGGTCTTCTGAATCGCTAAGTTATACTTAGTTTGTCACTGATTATAGAGTTTCCACCCTAAGTTTTAAGTTTTTGGGAGGATGAGTCAACAGAAAGGTATGGTTTATGAATTTTTTGGTTTTTTATGGAGTTTTAGGCATACTGGAGGCCAGTGGAGTCGCCAGGTGGAACTTGGTTGTTTTTGTAAAGATGTAGCTATGGTCCACCACCAGTAACTAGGGAGAAGCCAATTTGGGAATGTTTTGGGGTTTTTTGAGTTTTATGTGCAGCCTATGGTTTATTATTGTGTTCTAGATCCGTTTCAGTCACTTTTCTAGGGTGGTGAGAAAAAGAAGAGATTACTCTAAATTATTCTATGGACTGCTTTCCCGTTTAAATGTTTAAAGACTAATGAATCTACAAGAGTTTGCTAGACTGTTATGTACTCAATTGGTCCCACTGTGATCGCCATTATGTTAGTGAACAGTGGGATAAGTCAATCAGATAGTATTCTTAAGGCTACTAGAATGTTTAGGGAATCTAAGTTTGTTTATCACACAGAGTCCCACCTTGATCACCACTATGTTAGGGTCCCGTGATTTGGCTGATTGGCAACCAAATGATAGTGTAACGTCAAACCAGTCTTTGGAGCCCAAGGACCTAGCCTTCCTGGACTCAGAGAGGGCTCTCTCTATTTGTATAAGGGATATCTGTGTGTTTGCTTATTGTGTTCGGATTTTAGGCTAGTTATGAAGTGGGTTTTTGGTTTTGGTTTTTAGGTTGTGAGGGATGAAACTGATCAAAGATATAAGATAGGTAAAAATATGTCATATCAACTGGGCTATGGGGTCGAAAAGGTAAAGAAATCTTTCAGATGGTGATACAAGGTTGTTGAAGGGCTGATTTGATTTGAGCTAAAATGGATCTTTGGGAAAAATGGAGTGAGATGGACATTAAATTTGTGAATAACAAAGGATTTCAAGCATAAATAGTTTAATAGCTGACATAAACATGGTAGGGAAAACCATTAATCATGAGAAATGTAGCTAAAAGCTGATCAATGCATAGAAATAAACATTCAAGCCATGCATAGAGATATATGACTCTGTAACTTTGGGAAATGGCTATCAGACTTTGGGGAAATACTTTTAAGATAGGAAAACAACTCAAATCACTATGCTAGAATGCTTAAACATATTACTTCAAACTATTGGGCACTTTTAAAACAAGATTCCATAGTTTTAGGCAAAGGGCAAGATCAGTACAAGACCTCCTTGGTTCAACAAATGGCAATCTAATCAATCAAAGAGAAGCTTCATAGGTGGAGCTATGGCTAGCCATGAGTAAGGAGGGCATCTTTTAAATCATATTTAGCTTGCATAGAACCATAAATGAAAGAAGCAAACAATATTCCTTAGTTATTAAAGAGTAATCAAGAATTCTTTAATGTGACTAGGAATGAAGAAAACATGGAAGCTATAAAGAAACAGGAAACTTGAGGTGCCTCCAAGTGCATGTCTCAATTCTATTCTCTACTATCTTATAGTAAGCAAGAACATGGAATTATGAATGAAAACTAGGAAACAAAAAAGAGAGAGAGACACTATACCATTCTACCAAGTCATGGAATCCAACAACAATCCTCTTTCATCATCCAAGAACATCCAAGAAACTATCCAAAAGCATGACACAAGTCTTTCTTCAAAAGCTTATATGACCATATATTGCTTCTATTCATCAAGTTCAGCCTTGTTTACAATGAAAGCCTTTGGAATATATAGGCCAAAGTGAGGAAAACCTCTTAGTTCAACTTGCAATTTCATTGGCCTATCCAAAATATCTGATTTTGTCCTTGAGGATTTGCAAACCCTAAGGCACAAAATATCTAATAAAATATCTAAAAAATGATAAAAAAAAGGGGAATATATTGTCGTTTCATAACTTATCATGTACAGAAATAGCTAAACGCACATAAAGAAAAGTCACTTTTGAAAGGTTCAATTTTTACAAAAATACTCAAAAAAGACATCAACAAAAGGTCCCCTGACTTGCCGACAACTTTTGGAGGCCTTCCTGATGTCAAAACGAGGGCCATGATGGCTCGTTGGAAATATATGAGTGTCTAATTTCTGAAAATGTTTAGTTTACTCCCAACTGACCATTGGAAGTCCTCAAAAAAAAGACCTGTGTGTAAAAAACCAAAAAATAGGCCTCACTGATAAACGGGGCAGAGTGTAGAAAAAACGAGTGTTTTTCGCCATTTTGGGGGAGAAAATGATATTCAATTGTTTTGAAAATCACTGAGTATGTGCCCCTGAAATTATGGCATCCAATGACACCATTTTCATCCTTTGAGGATGCCCTAAATTGAAATGGAGATGCCCATGAGTTTTGGCGAAAAACCCAAAAATGACAAAAAACCAAAGTTTGTCGAATTTCGCCCAAACTTGGCGAGCATGCCCCTCAATAGTTTTCAGAAACATGTTGTGAAGATGAGGCTAAAATTTTGAGCCTTGAGGTGTCTTTCCTCAATTTGTTTTCGGGCACTTCCCTTTAGCCTCCTTGAGTTTTTCTTAAGCGACCTTCAATTTTTGCTAGGCAAACTGATTGAGCTTTTTATAATGCCTGGTCATCCTTCGTTGAAGGTCCAAGTCCCTATTTGCCTTCTCCAATTTCTTCTCCAAGTGATCATTAAATTTCTCAAGCCATGCTTCTCTATTTTTCTCTATCTCTTGTTCGAACGATGCAATGAGAGGGGTAGATTGGAGAAGGGCATCTTCTTCTTCCTTTTGTTTCTCAAGGCCCTTTTTGAGCCCCATGGTTCTTGGCCTCTTTCACGTGGGCTTATCTTCACCTTCGCTCTCATCAAACTCACCCATGAGTTCTTCCAATATCACTTGTGCTTTGGAGGCCTTCTTTTTGTATTTGATGGCTCGTGTCTCATATACAGCCATATGGACACTCGTCTGCTTGTTTTGAACTCACAAAAAGTGATTGAAGTTCCTAGCCCTATCAAGATCACTCCTCAAAGCATCAATTTGGTTTTCTCTATGGATCAAGAGATTTTCTAGGATCCGGGCTTCATTATCACTATCATCACTTTGGATTTGGATGATGTGGAATTCCCTTTCCTGTTCATGACTGATTTCTTCCTTGTCCTTCCCTTTACTTTGGGTGGCTCTTTTAGTCTTCTTCCTCTCGGGCAATTTGACCATGGGATTCTTGGGTAATTTTCCCTTGCTTCGGAGGGTCCTAGTCACATTTTAAGTTACAACTCTAGGCACTCTTTTCCTTGATGTCTAGGGCTTGGCCACTTTCAGAGAAGAGAGCATGGCCCCTTGCTTAGGAGAGGCAGCTAGCACATACTCCATGGGCTCTTTACCCTTGTCACTTTGCTCCTCATTTTTTCCACTATCTTGGATTTCTTCATGGATGCCTTGGCTATCTTTTTGCATTTCCTTTTGAGGGTTTTCCTCCTCACTGTGTTGCACTTGTTTATCATGCTGCCCTTCTTCTTCATGAGGCTACTGTTCCTTTTTATGAGGTTGTTGTTACTCATCCTGTAGCTGCCTCTGTTCATCATCATGAGGCTGCCTCTGTTCATTATTTTCATGAGACTTCTCACCTTCATTGTGTTCCTTTTTATCATGCCCAGGAGTTTGCTATTTTGCTTCACTGTGATGTTGCTCATCATCATGCTGTGGATGCCTCTATTCATCATTTTCATGAGACTTCTCACCTTCACTGTGTTCCTTTTCATCATGCACAGGAGTCTGTTGCTCTCCCTCACTATGATGCTGCTCATCATCATGCCCTTCTTCCCCTTGCTATTCTGCCTCACTGTGATGCTGCTCATCATAATATTCCTCATCATTCCCTTGCTGCCCTGTTTAATAATGTTGCTCCTCATCATCACTTTCCTCTTATTTCTCATGCTCTTCTCCCTCATCATGCTCTTTTGTTTGTTCTATGGTAAACTTGAGCTTCCTGGGAATAGGTTTGCTAGAAGAAGGCGAAGGATGGTGAGTATAAGGTGAAGGATATGTATGAACTGGAGGGACAGTGGAGAAATCTGAATGGGTGATGAAAGTATCCCAAGAGACCTCCTTCTTCTCAAGCTGATGACTAATGATGACTTTGATGAGGGATTGATGGAGGAGGCAGACTGTCTGCTGAGAAGGAGGCTTTTTCTGAATAGTGGAGGCCATTTTCTCAAGACTTCTGTGTAGGAAGAAAGGGAGATTTAACAATTTGGCCCTTGTGAAATGCATGAGCAATCGAATATGATAGGCATAGACTTGGGATAATCTTCCCTCACAAGTGAAGTATTTCATGATGATCTTCATGAGGGGGGCGTAACTAGTCAATAGATATGAGAAGGGGAAAATGGATGGACATGAATCTCTATGCTCAGGCTTCAGAAAGAGCTTGTATTCTTCTGAGTCCAGGTGGCTTTGTTTAAACCACTTCTCCTCAACATAAAGGATTTTAGTGGCCTTGGAGATGGATCTTGGAGAGAATTTGAAATCTAGGCCTACCAGCTGAAAATGCTTCTCTCGAAACCTCAAAGCACAAGCTGTGTTAAAGGGGAATAACTCTTCACCTCTTTCACTCTTTGGCAAAAATCTAGACACCCAACCTCATGGAAATTTAACAAGACTGACGAGTGGGCATTCATTTCTTCAGTGGAAATAGGCTCAAATCTCTTGTGTAGGCCACTCCTACTGTCTTGCCTAGGAGGAATCTTGTTTTGAATGCTCTCTACAACACCAAGCTGTCTCAAATGGCCTTTGGAAAGTTTTTCTCAAGCGCACAGCTCTGTCCTGCCTATCAGTCACTTTTTGACCAAGACAACTACTTCACATGCTTTGTGAAATATTCTCCCAACACCAACCTTCTACTCCTTACAAATCATTGCTTTGTCTCTTTTTATGCCAATCAACAAATAGTTATCAAAATAACAAGTACACAATCAAATTGTTACTGTGTTTGGGTAATGTCACAAGGATACTTTGTGTTTTGGTATAAACAAGACAACCTTGTATTTAGACAAAGACAAAACACCCCTCCCAATCAAAAACACTCTTTTTGTATTCATTGTTTCTCATACACAGGTAGACAAAACACCTTCAAATTGATTTAAAAGCTTTTCATAACATACTCTGTTTCATGGATCAAAGGAGGTTGCACTAGGTTTCACCATTTTTCCACGCAGAGAGGACTTTTGAAGTGATATAGTATTTTAGACTTGATCAACGGTGTCTCTTTACAAAAATGTTTCACCTTAGGATCACTTGTTTCTTATGCCTAGGTAGACATAAAACACCCTCAAATGACTTTACAGAATCCCTCACCACACTTTGTTTTATGGGACAAAGGAGAAGCGGCACTAGTTTCAGCACATTCACTTATTCAAAAGGAGACACTTTTGAAGTGACAAGGCATCTAGACTAAAACCACTATCTTCAAAATAGGCTCACTGTTTTCACCTTATGAACACTGTGTTTTCTTACAAACACTGCTTCACCTTATAACATTGTTTTCACCTTATACTTTGTTGACAAAGGTTAGTTTTTTCCTATCACAGTTAGGACACTTCAACAACTTGAAAACCTTCTACCACTATGTTTTTTTGACTTGCAAATAGTGTTATGGTTTATCACTATTTTGAGGGCAGTTTTAGGTCTTTTGAAACCAATGTAAACACACCCTATTTCACTATATTAATCTTGGGTAGTCATAACAACAACAACCTTGGATTTTTATCAAAACACCCTACCCTCCTTTTCACTGTTTCCCCCTTGGAGAAAAAACACTCTGTCACCCCCTTAGGATTTCAAAAACTAGAAAGGAACAATGAAAAATACCTTGCAAACTCTTTACGGGCTTTCGTTGATCATTTGGCAGCTTCAGAGATGTTTTTGAAGGCGTTTTGACCTTTCAACAGGCGCAACACATTTAAAATGAAGAGCGTCACGGAGCAAAAGGGGTGTTGGGTCAGCCTTCGGGCAGTTTTGACCGGCACCTATAGGTGTGCCACGCCACAATACAAAGCATTTGTATTTCTGCTTCTAAACGCACCACGCATTTTTCCAAGTGTGCCGTGCGGGCTTAAAGGCCTGAAAACTCTGTAAATTCACTTGAAATGCCACTTTGGTCCAGTGAGCAGCTAGGAGGAGATGTTTGTTTGCGTTTTGAATTGAGCAATGCGATTTGGCAACGGTCAATCCACCCTTTATATTTGAAAAAGCCAATGACCCTTTTGAAATTTTTCTTTGTGAGCGTTTGAAAATGTTTTGAAAAGGCTTTGTTTTAAAAAAAACATGAATCCCTACTGTTTGTCATTTATAACTTTTAAACCATCATATAGTCAATATTTGACCACGATCATTAAAAGTGCTATGGATGACACTTTTGAAGATCTTCGTAAATATGACACTTTTCAAAGTGAAGAAATAATCCTTAAAGCCACAATTACTCTTGGTGTTTTCTCATCAAGGGAGGAAAGTTTCTTCTTGTGTCCATATCTATTTTTAAGAGGAAACTTTGCTCAAAACCATATACTGACTATAGAAGCACTTCTTCAAATGACATTTCTCTTTGACTGTGGGTGAAGCTTAGTTGTATTCACCTAGGTTTGAAAAACATATGCTCATTAAAAAAGGAGATCTTCTAAAGGCTTCTCCTGCAATTATATGCAACAACTAGGTATCTTCATATGTTTCATAAATAGTATTTTGTTTGCAACAGTATCATGCTTCATTTCTTTGAATATTGTCCCTGAAATTGAGACACTTTCCATATCCTTTCTTCACTTTTATGAACCTATGTGTCTATTTGCAAAGCCCTCTTGTCCATTTGATGAGTTTCTTGACAAAGACCTTCATGAACAGGAAGAACAAACCTTCTTTGAAGATTAGCATTACTCTTTGTCTTATGTTTGACCCAGCTTCCCACTTATAACCCTTGAATGGATTTCCACTAATTTCAACTCTGTTTTCTGAAGGAAAATAATGGCTAGATTTCATGCCTATTAATAAAGGAGAAAAACTCTGGAAACTTTTGATGAAATCACATAGCTCAGCAGAATTTGTTCATTTTGTCTTCAGACTACTTTTGAAGGAGATCTCTGATAGGAGATAAGCCAGCCTCTTTGATCATTACAATACCCCTGCTTTCTCTTTATTTTTAACACCATTTTCCATTCAGAAACCTTCAATTGTCTCCCATTGCTCTAAACATTTTCCTTTCAGTCAGTCAAAACCTTAAAATCAAACTCTATCCCTGGCCCTCTTCTTATAGATGAAGGAGGCCTTTATCACAGTGCCAAACCCTCTGCTTGTAAAATGAAGGAGGTTTTCTCAGTGATGCCATTTCATCAGCTTTTAAACAGTGTTGTCTTTTCTTTCACTGCCTATTCGTGCTTAAGAAAATGAAGATGAAAAATCGACAATAAGTCATGATGGGCATTTCTCTGAGACATGTAATTCTGCTTTCCAAATACCTTTGTGCCTCTTTAGACATCACAAGAAATTTGGCTAGTATCTACAAAGCATTTCTTGTCATTTATAATTCACTAACCTTTGATTGTGATTGCAGGAGCTTAATGAAAAAACTCTTTGTCTTGAAGCTACATCCCAGGCTCAAAACCACATGAGAAGTAGCTGTCTTCTCATGTTGAGTTTAATACCATCTTCTGGAATACTGGTACACTTCTGCTCTTGAAATATCCATTGAAATAGTGTAAAACCACCTAATATTAGTTTGACCTATGGCATATGCATTGCTGAGACTTCAGGGTTTGTTAGTGGCACGACTTAAGGGTGTAACAAACTTTATTTGCAGAATAAGAAGGTATGTTAGGACTGTTTGATAATAGATAGAGGTTCTTTGGCTTTAGGATAGTTTTCCAAGGGAGAAATTCCTAAAGCGCCACTACCTAACTTAGGGGAGACTTCTTGGACAGATTTGGATTGTTCTCTTTGGAGCTAATGGACAAGCTAGTATGGCCGAGGCTAGAAAGGGATTGATAATGAGATTTTATCTCGTCATGGGCTGATTGAACAGGTAGCAGGGAAAAAATATTTATGGGTGTTTTTCTAGCTGGAAAATTTGACAAATTTTTGAGATCAGCTGCTAGAAAACTCAGCTAGGAATCTAGTCATCAACAACAGGTGAAAAATATTGATGGCTAACATGGTCCAAGGGGCAATTAATCTATATCAAAATATCCTTTAGATTAAATGATGGAGTGGAACATTAAAAGTTTTGAGAAAGTGGAAAAATTAAATAATTTCAAGAAGGATTTATCAACTTTCCATACAAGAAAAACCTTTCTAAGCAACTATTTAAAACCAACCAAAGACAAGGCTCACCATAAAATTCTTTGGACAAGCTTGTATTAAAGCTAAGTTATTAGATAAACAATCCAGTAATCCACATGACTAATTTCAGAAGGGATGAAAACAGATAAGAAAAATGAAGTGTAGCTTAAGATCAAGTCAGATGCATTAAAATATAGGCATGCTTTCAGCATACTTTTAGGGAAACTTTCAAACAACCTTTGGAGAAAGAACTAGAAGACATGGAAAACCATAAAATTTTCTAGTTTAACTCTACTTAGCATGTATTGAAAATATCATTCAAGAACTTCCTTTCAAGTTTTGCACATTAAGACATGGACTAACCAGCATTCCTTGATAATGTTTACACTTAACTTAAGTCATTCTTAAATACACAATTGGAGGAAAACATAAAGATAAAGCTTATCAGTGAGAGTAGGGTACTTCTAAGAGTAAATCCTAGCTCTATATTTGCTGTTCTTTATCAGAGAAAAGTGAAAAAAATGGCATACATGAAAGGAAAACAATTACAGTAAGAGGTACTTCACCAATGATATAGACTAGGATCCCAAAAATCAACTTGTATATTGATTGTCAATCTAGTTACATCAAGTCCAATGTTTCATCATAGCAACAACTTCTCTTCTCAGCCTAGCTTCTTGAATAACTTAATAGAGCTTCAGAGCTTCGGAATTTATTTACATTCAACAATGATTCAATACAACAACTATTACATCAGAAATCCAATAAGAAACCCTTTACAATGTGCTCCTCAAGGATATTTTATAAGAAGATGAGGAGGTGGGATGAGAGAAAAGATCTCTAGTTCAATAAGTACAAGTTAATGCTTCTCGGCCTTTGAGAGGTTCAATAAAGAAATTGAGAGCTCTGATATTTTTCATGTATTAATTGGTTTTCATTAAGTATTTAGCTTGTTGGCAGATTTTGTTGACTTTAAACTTCTTTAGGTAGGCTGGCAGTAACTCTGGCTGTCTTCAAACAAAATATCACTGACTAGGAAATAACTATGCCTTCTTTTGATTTATTTGAGGCTACAGGTGGCTCTTTAGTAGCTGAAGAGGATTCAATTAGCCTCTGATGTGGAAGTGGAGGTCTTTCAGACTGATATATCTTTTTTTTTTTTCCTTAAAACACCTTTAATCTGCTTTTGGTCTGTGTTTAGGCTTAATTAGGCCCTGATCTTCATCTTTGGGTCTTTATCCTTTGACATTGTCTTTATCTCTCTGGATTAGGCCTTTGATTCTTGAATTTATGCCTTAATCCCTTTAAACTCTGCTTTAAAATCTTTATTCTTCACTCTGTGCTCTGATTTTCAGCTTTGACACTGATACTCTTTGTATAAGTGATATTTACTGTGTTTTTGTTGTTTTGCAGGCACGCAAAAGGTTTACATAGGTGGAGGTATT
Organism: Pinus albicaulis; assembly: GCA_034641835.2. Classification (NCBI taxonomy): domain Eukaryota; kingdom Viridiplantae; phylum Streptophyta; class Pinopsida; order Pinales; family Pinaceae; genus Pinus; species Pinus albicaulis. The sequence continues at coordinate 55,728 of JAXQQM020077065.1, read as the reverse complement.
TGTTTTAATGAACAACTCCCTGGATCTCTTCCTATACCGAAGGTTAGGAATCATCATTCCTGGCCTTCGTATCATTTTTAAATATATGGGGAAAACCCCATATAACCTGCAAAAAACAAAGAAAAGTTATGTAATCCTGCGGAAAATGGGTTTAAACTGCTTTGGAGGTTTTCAGGCACGAGGGTGAATTGGAACCATTGGATTAGAATAAACAAAGGTCAAGATTAATTGGTGGGGTAATTCGGGAGGTTAGATGGTAGGAAAACGCAATGGAGGCAAAATTAAATCGAGACCGTCCAATCTCAGAGATCGATGATGGAGAACTCACAATGGAGCATTTGTGAGAATAGATAGAGGGCAAACGAATGGAGGTGAAATAAAATGAGAGCCGCTCGATCTCAAAGATCAACGACCAAGATTAAAAGTGAAAATAAAATTTCGGAGGACAATGGTATAGTGGAAAACCGACAGTGGTTTTCACGTAGCGAAATAGGGGGTAAGCGGGATTGCCTCAAAAAATGGGATACCATACACCTTTTGACATCTGTCCGTCTGAAAACTGCCTGTTTCAGAAAATTTTTGGGCATTAAAGTTAAGGTGGAAAAATTTTGCGAAACATATCACGCACTGTTGGACGATCAGATTAAGATCCGATGGTGCGAATCACTCGTGACAGGGAATTTGCGTGGTGTTAAAGTTTATGCGGGGCCCGAGGATGACGTGTGGTTTTTTTCATGGAGTGGATGGGTGAAAAGGGTCATCGGGTTTAATCCCGATCATCTGATCCTATGAATGGATGGTTAGATTTGCAAGGAGGAGCGGGTATATGGATGGAGAAAAAGGTGAGGCCGAATGGACGGGCGGAAGAATAGAGCCTGATGGCCGTTGATCTGTAGAGATCAATGGTCCACATTCGTTTAAAAAATTATAAGTTGGGAATGAAAAACAAAGGAAAAAAGGGGTTTGGAAGAGGGTTTAGGACCTTTTAGTGCCCGATTGCGGGGCCTTAGGTCGTATGAAACAAAATGCCAATGGAGACAAGCCCTCGTGGGCTTAAGAATATTATAGCACCTTAGACTATTTTTTAGGCCAAAAGCAAGGTTTTTGAGTTAAAATAGGGGTTCCGATAGGTTAAAGGAGGTATTTTAAAACCAAATAAAAGGGAAATATAAGGTTTAAAAGGGTGGTTTTGATAATTTGGAAGCCAAATGAAGGTTTTTAGAGGAATTTTATGAAGGGAATGAGAATGAAAATGGGGTTTATTTATGAGTAAAGGAGGAGTGAAAATGATGAAAAATGGAGTTTTAAGCAGTCTTTCTCTTGGAAAACAACAGGTACTTTAGGATTATGAGGGAAAAAGTAGTGAAGATTAACTCAAAGGGTAAAGATCTTCATAAGACTTTAAGAACTAACAATTTGAACATGAATTGTTTCTTAAAGGCTAAAAGAGATTTAGCCACCATTTGATATGGAAAATTTTATAGGTGGCTAACATGATCTATGATGGTGGACATTGATCAGACACACAAAGGTTAAAATCATCCACATGGCAACTCCAAATAAATTTAAAAAATCAAATCTAAGACTACATTGGTAGTAGGATCTAGCTTGGTTGTATAGACATAGTGGTCCATATTTATGATTGATTTACAAGATGACCCAAGAATACAACGCAGGTATGCTCCCATGAGCAGAGATCACATACCTGGATTTCCACAAAAACTACCAAAGGTAATTTGGGATAAAAATCTTCCTATGTTTCAAGATGAGAATATTGATGATCCTTTGTTACATCTCATTAAATTTCATATACACTAATGGATATTGAAGGGTGATTGGCATGAGGATTGCCTGATGAAGCTATTCATGGCAACCTTAGAAGGACAAGTAAGGGAATGGTATGAAGCTCTCAGACTTGCCAGTTTATTTTCTTTAAAGGATTTTCGCAAATTATTTTATGAGCATTACAGTGAAGATTTTACATCTTTATTATTATCTGAAAATTGTTGTGATAAAGCTGATGATCTCATACATTACCTTAAAAACATTGATAAAGATTTAGGAAATTGGAATCTTGAAGATTTATTAGTAGCAATCCATAACTTTCATTCTCAAGTTAAGTGTCGTGATAATCAAGAGGAGTTAATCAAAGATGAAATAGATCAGGAGATGAATCAAGATCCACAAAGCCCCTCTATAGTAACAAATGATGTTTCATATAATGTTTTGAATGAAGTTAAAGAAAATATTCAACCTCATGATCAATTTTTACATAAGATAAAAAAACAATTTTTATTAAAATCTAAAAATTCAAATATTCCCACCCCCCCTCACCGAGGAAGAAATCAATTTTCTTCTAAACATGCAACCATCCTCAAAATATTTACATAATGAAGAAATTGTTTCTACTTATTGTAATGTTGATGTATGTACTAAAGTTTTTATCCATGAAGAGACTAAAGAACAAGTTGATGCTCATGTCGTTATACCTTCCCAAAAAGGCCCATTTCCTGATAGTACTCCTATTGAGAAAAATGATGACTTTCAAATAGAATGCAACCAATCTAATCAAGATAGATCAGGATTGCTGAAAAAAAAATCTACTGATCTAATGTATATGATTGATGACATTCCTTCTTTTGACGATTTTCCTAAGTATGATCAGTATGATGATAATTATGTTCTCCAAATTCAAGCTAACTTCAAATAGCAATCACTAGCTAGTTTGTGGGATGAGGAAGTTCAATTTCAGCATCTCAAATACAGTGATCAAGCAATACACATCAAATATGGGAGTGAAGAACAAAGTTCAGAAATTTTGAAAGAAATTTCTATACCATTATGCTCTAAAGCATTTCAGTTTTTAAAGGATGAACAACCCCTATAAATCTATTAAGCTCCATTGAAACCCATATATAAATTGCAACAATCTTTCAAAGTTTTTCATGATCAAATAACTGATGTGATGAATGATAAATGCAATCACAATCTTTCTCCATTAACTAACTATGACCTTTAGTATCAAGATGATAAAAGTTTCAGTAGATATGCATGTCCATCAGTAGAAATATCATCACAAAGTTTATCTAAAAGTTTGCAGGGAGATAAAAATGAAAATAACATTTCAGTTTCATGGCATGGAGGGCATTCAAAACAGAGGTATAGTTCCTTGGATCAGTTGAACATTTGTACATATACCTCAAAAGATCCTTTTGAAAAGTTTCTAGAGTCACTAAAGGAAATCAAGTATTTCCTTATCCTCTCATTTGTTGACAAGTTTCTAATAGGTTGCAGAATTAAAGTTTTGATAATCAACAAGAAAATGCAGCAAAATATATCAAAGTAAATAATGCTTGAATGGTTTCATTGTCTGTTTCATTTAACCTAACCAGCAGTTGGACAACTGATTAGAGTAAGTAGGTAGGATTTCAACTTGTTTCAGTTTTCAGTTTTCAGCTATTTTGAAATAATTCATTAAGATTTTAAGCCAAGGAAAAGGCCCTAAGGTCTTGTTGATTTAGTGGTTTGGCTTGAAGGTTGCAGCACCTTTTAGTCTCAGATCAAATTTCAGTTTTCTGAAAAAGGTGTAAATTCAGTTCAAAATTTTCAGTCACACAGAATTTATAAAAAAGAAAATGCATGTTTTGGATTGGCTCAAAGGATCAGGTTACTAGTCAACGATGTTCTTGACATCTCACAAGGATATTCCATCCCCATGTGAAGCCGCTGTCAGGGTCCTATAAATATAGGATTCATAATTTTTTAATTGACTTTGATAGTCTTGTAAATATGTACATACCTTGCTTTTTGCAAGTTGTTTTCCAATATTTTGTAAATGAAAAATAATAAAAAATGAAAGAAAGAGGGTAAAAGTCCTAAAAGAAATATCAAAGGACTTAGAAAAATATAGACCCCAAAAGAAAAAAGAGATAAAAATAAAATTTGAAAGTGAGAAAGTAAAACTTCCACTACTAAATTTACTTTTATTTCAAGAATAATGATTATGTGCAGATTGTCAATAAATTCCATAATCCATGATCAGTTAAACAACATAATATTAACTTTTCATGTTTTAAATTTCATGTTTTAGATAGAGAATAAAGATATGTCAAACAGTATAAACTTGAAAAATCAGCAGATAAGATAGGGAATAAATGAGGAGCTCAACAGTTTAATCTAAGCCCTCATGTGAAATAAGGATTAGATTTAGATAGTTTTATGCTTTGAATGAAAAATTATTTAGGGTTGCAAGCCTAAATGCTCCCATGAAAAAGAAGTAAAAAATGCTAGAAATAATGATGGGTAGGTAGAAAGCAGTTGTGCAAGCATGTAATAAAGCATCAGCGGGAAAAAATCACTAATTTCCCCTCCCCTAAAATTATTCATTATTCTAAACTATCAGTTAAAAGGACTCAAAGCATTTCTCTAACTTTTGTTGGGACCAGACCCAAAACTTGATGACTGATTGGTTAAAAATATTGAATTCCTACATAAAACCCATTTTCATCAGCATTTTCACCCTCATCCATAATGATGATCCCTTTTCCTAAGTAAAAACACATTTTTTACTTAGTAAAAAGTAAAAAACCTATATAACTAATTTCATTTCCTTTCAAAATCACTCAAAACCCCTAAAATGCATTTATCCAAGTTAAAGTGTGAAAAATACAAAATAGACAACTATGCTTTATTTACAGTTTACTTAGTGTTAAATTATGTATTTTTATTCATTACATGCATTTCCCCCTTTTCATATTAATTTCTAACTTATATATTAAAACCCTAAACTATACCCCTCCCGTATAGTACTAAATCCTTTGTATTTAAAATAACCCACAAAACCCAATATTTATGTTTAAACCAATGTTATTATATCCCACGTGATGAAATCGAACCCGCCCTTATTCCCATTGGTTTTAAAAGTATCAATATAAAATATACCCCACCCCCTATGGTTATTAAACACTCGTCAAAATTTTATTATACGATATAATATAAACCCACGCCCACGCATTGGTTAGAACATTGGATAAATGTTTTAATTAAAACATATGTGACATTACACTCTTGCCATCGTATAACCTAAAGTTTTGACTTTAATAAACACATATTTATAAAGTTCAAACAGACCATCCTGCATGTATTAAAACCCCGGCCCCACTTCAATCCCGATGCAATTTCTAGATCAGATCTTGATTGTTCGCATAAACCTTCCACTATCCAATGGTGGATAAGCGATATCAGAAAATAAAGTTGGTTGCATTAAACAAATTCATTTCCACGCGAAATGGGTAGTTTTGTTGCTTTCTCTCTCCTTAATGTGGCGTATTTTTACTGGATCGCATTCGATCCACTTGAAACCACTTACCACCTAAGTTGTGTGCGATAACCACTAGTGGTTTTTTGCCTATGGAACCCGAAAATCACCTTTCTCCATAATTTGACCGCCATTCATTGTCGGCCAAACTAACCCTAAATATGCCTAATAAACGTTAGAAATGCATTCATTTCCTCTCTTTATGTGCATAAACCTCTGTACAAGCCACCCCGACTGTAAAACAAGTGTTTTTCCACCTTTTTTATGCAAAAATACTACAAATTTTTGGCTTAAACCTATTTTAAGAAAGCCAAGACGCTTTGCATCTCTCCAAAAATTGAAAAGGCACCATAGAATTTGTTCAATCTATTCAAAAGACCTTAGAGACTTCTTCAAAAACCCTATACCTGCGCATAACAGGTTTTCTTCCAAAACCAAGCCTGTTTCAATTTGAAAATACCTTTTTTAGAAAAATTCCCACTCAGAGCTTAAAATCATCAAAAGAAACCTATCAAAAAGTCCAAAAAACAGGCCAAACCCTATCAAAATTTCCTAAAAATCCTTGTTTATCCTGTGCCCTGTTTTAAACATCCATTTTAATCCGGAAATCCTCTGAAGGTATCCAAAACTCTTTTGTCTAACCTTAAAATACTTTTTAGCCCAATTATTCACTAAACAACTCAGGAAACCCTTGTTTCCTTTTTAAAACTTTTAAAAATACTGTAAAAACCTATTGAAGAATCCAAATTTGGAGGGAAAAGCCCAAAGAGAGACCATTATTTGCCTATTTTTGTCCAAGAAACTTCTGCTAAAGTAAAAATACTTCTGCAAACTATTTAATCTTATAGAAGAAGCCAGAATGCCTAAAAAACAGAGTTAGACCTCCATAGACAGATTTCATTCCACATGTCTTTCAAAAGCCTTCAATCACCTCCTTGTAGACCTTCGTTTCATTAAAAAATTGTTTGATTTTTCCAGGTTATTCTCAGAATATGGAATTGGGCCAACAATTTTAATACGAGTTGACAAACTTGTTTGCTCCAAATTCTCAGATTTTAAATTCAAAAGCTTCATTCAACAAATAGTTTGTATACAAAGAAAGAATCAAATCAAAATCAGAGAGAGATCAGAATGATGATATTTGCACAGTTGAAATAAGAATTCACAGTGACAGTGAAAACAGAAGAGTCAAAGAGCATTAGAGTTAAAGTGTATCAGATAAAAGTCACAGTAAAGGTTAAATGATGAAAATAAAGCAAGAAGGGACATTTTTGCAGAAATTTCCTTTTTAAGTCATAGTTTTACAGAGAATATTGTGGCTAGTAAGAAATGCATCTTACAAAACTAAAGGAGGTTTTTGTTCCTAAGAGGCCAATATACAAAAACCTATCTCAATTTTTACATAGGTTTTAAATAATGAGAGATACATGCACATTTTTACAGCGTATTTTTCAGACTGTGCAAAGCTTTGTTTTACACATCTTTTTGTTGAGCCTATTCTGAACATCTAGATCAGAATTTTAGGGAACTGAGAGAGGTTTATCCCAAAAAAATATTTATATACAATAAAATATTTCACTGTTTACATATCTATTTCAGATTGAGATATACAAAGGTATCACTGGACCCCAAGTTTACATAATTTCTGGAGCAGAATGCACAAAGAAAGAAGACAATTACTGACTTGGATGCCTTATCATCAACTAAGATTTGATATCAAATTCGAATTCTCTTCTTTTTCACCATAAATACATAATTATAGTGCCAAATAGATTCATTAGCTTTGAGTGTCCTTTTATTAAGTTCTATTTATGTAAAACAATTTGAGATATTTGTAAACCAATCTTGATATTTTTTAAAGATATTCTAGTTTAGAATTTGTATAAATACTTCGCTCTTTGAAGTATTATTGTGGAATATATTGTTGAAGATTTCTATAGTCATTTTTGTGGACTTGAAGGATTTTTTGTTTGAAATTTCGAGTAGCAGACTGGATCAGATCAACTAGAATCATATTTCAAGATTCATGTGATGAGCTATTTGGATTGAAGTATTTTCTACTTATCATTGTTATCTTTCTTTGTTACATGCACTCCATTATGTGTTCTAAATTTGAATGAATGAATAGGAGGATTACTTCAACATTTGTTAAAAGCACCCTGTCTTAACTATTTATCATTTCTATGTTTTCATCTGATTTCCAGAGTAGGGAACCCTTAATTGCTCCCTATTTCATTTGACCTTTGCCTACTACTTCCCTTTTCCAGATCAAATAACCCTTCATTTATCTTTATCCCGATCATATCACCTCACAAAAAAAAATTCCAAGATCTCCAAGGGTTATATATATTGCCCTGAAAACATTTGACTTTTTGACCTTTATCCTAGCTCTGTTTGCTTGACTTTGACTCCTTAGCCCAATGAACAAATAGATTTCCCACTATCCATCTCTTCAAGTGATTTTTCTCACCAAATAAATGAAACCAAAACCAAATTGTACAATCATAACTATCCTAATATCTTATAATTAAAACAAATTTAAATTTTAGAGAGAGAGCCCTCTCTGAACCCTAGGAAGGCTAGATCCTAGAGTTTAAAATTTGGTCTATGGTTACCTCAGACTATTTCTTTATTTAACCTTGAGAAATTATTGAGTGATAACACACTACATAGCTTCATCCATTCATTTCTATTTAGGGTGGAATATTTTCAAGGATGTATCAATACCACATAAGACTGCTCATGCACTTAACAGCTGCTAAATCTCTCAATTTGTGCAGTTTATTGTATAGGAGCATGATTAAAATGCATGAAATGGTGCAAGTGAAAGGAAGAGAGAATTATCCTAGCCTTTTTCATCATATTTTGGTAAATTTTATACTTCTTTATCAGTTAGCAGAAAATAATATGACATGGGATTCCTTCATTGAGGCAATTTTACAAATTCCCATAATTACTACACCAAGCCAATAACAAACCATGTCACCTACCATTCAAGAGGTGGGTTCATCAAACAAGATGGAAGATCAATAACCCAAAGAATGAGAGTCAAAGAAAACTAGGCCTGAGATGACTCAGACATATCAAAGAGGGAGAAGGATTGTGTTTTATACTCAAATTGAGGAAGGGGACAATCCCACATCAATAGATTAGGGAACGCCATTACAGTATGAGATATCTACGCATGAGGAAGAGAATGATTTTGTCCTAGTAGATTAGGAGGATAGTGATGAGCATGAAAACCTAGAGAGGATTACCAAAGAAAAATATGCTCAAATCAAAGAGATCGAAGAGAACTTGGAAGAAGAAAATTTCATCATATCCTTCCTAAAGCAAGAAAACCATCATCTGAAGGAAAAACATTTTTCTTTGGAGAAGAGTCAATTTGAGGCAAGCATGCATGATGTGAAAGGAAAATTAGTGGCCGAAATAGATGATTTTTGTGAGCATGATGAACATGAAGAGTAGGTAAGAAGAAATATTCCATGGACCATGAGTCTCAAAAGAGCATTACAGAAGGAAAGAGTGAAAAACCCTACAGATGAAGAGCTAAGTTTTGAAGAAAGGATAGCTAATGAAATAAATGAAAGCAAGGAATTTTGGCTTGAGAAAGTCAATACTTACTTGGAGAATCTCCTTGACAAGGCCAATAGGTATAACAAGATACATAAGCACATGGCTGACCATTACTATGCAAGAAATCGAATTTGTAATGTGAAAGTCAAACAGTTACAAGACAAACTAAAGGAAACCCTAATCAGTTAAAAGGAGAAGGATAAGTTGGACCTACTTGTTTATGCATCCATGATAGCATAACACACCTTATTTAGCATATGTGGACCAATTTTGAGGAAATTTGGAGCAATTTTTGCATTCTTGTGAAATTTGGTGCATTTTTTGGAATTTCATCAATTTTGAGTAGGTCAAGAAGCACAACGAGCTCATACCGCGCTTATTCACTAGGACTCCAAATTGAAAAAGGTTGACATTTTTGGAAATCTGGTGTCCTCCTCTCAAAACCAATTTTTTCAATTTTCTTGTCTATGGCATAAATTTTGAGAAAAATCCAAAAAGGGGGTAAAAAATAACCATTCTTCCTCTCTTTTTCAATTTAGTTGCGCACAGGGAGAAACCTTGAGACAATGGTCATATCTCAGCCTATAATGGACCATTTTGCATGCTTAAATACTCTAAAGACATATACACTCTCACAGATTTCGAGAACAAGTCTGAGATTTGGATTTGGAATTCAGAAACACACCCAAAAATGGCCTCTAAAAGCTCATTGTGCATTTGCAAATTACTGATAATTTTTCATGAAATTTCACTATGTATATTTTGACCATTCTCAGTTTGACTTTTGCAAAATTCAAGAGGTTAAAGTGAATTATGTAAGGAGTCAAAGTAGATGTAAATGGGTAAAAATAGGGTTGCTTAGGTGTCTTATCCTCCATTTAATTCTTTGAGGAAATGTCTCATAATGGTTAAAGAAAGGAGGAAATGATTGAGTAACCTCCCTTGTATGAAGAAAACATTAGATAGGTGCATGAATTTGGTTTTTCTTGCTGGAAATTCGACCTTCAAGGAAGGATTTCAACCTCATTTACTATATGAGGAACATTGTAATAAATTTCAAAGCTTGGATGTTGTGGAATTGAGCCTTGTGGATACTAGTGTTGTTAGTATGAATCTTTCGTCGTAAAAGATCACTTTAGCTACGCATAAAAAATAGCCCTAACATCGATTATGGCTACAAAATATCTTTAAGTTCACTGCACAAATTCAGATCTAAGCAGAAAAGACATTAAGTAGATAAAATGTAATATGGCTCCATAAATCCAATGGACAAGACAAGAAGAATGCATTTGAAAGAATTTTGTATTATATTAAAGAATGGGGCACCTAAGAGGAAAATAAGAAAGGTGTATTCCGGTTCTCCTCAATGGGATGGGTTCTTGGAAGTCCTCAGTGTTTCAGATCTAACATTTCTCTCTCTTATGGATGTAGGAAAACAAACATGGAACTCAATGGGAGTTCACAAAGCAAAATGGAAAATGGTGACCAAGAGTAGATCCAGAGTGATCTAATGCAATGAAGGTGACTAATGAATGGGGAAAACCTTCCTATTTATAACAAAATATTGGGGCGACCTAGAACTCGGTGCATGAATAAAATATTATTAATCGAATTCTAGAAGCACCCTTTAGGAATATTTTACTATATTTGTTGGAGGGGAAAGGATTCTTGACTTGGGTCAATTCCTTTATTTATAAATAAGAAATAAATAAATGATTTATTTATCATTTTAGGGAAATGATGGGAATATAATTAAATAAATAATGGTTTATTTAATTATTTATGATGATTTAGTCAAATTTAACTAATAATATTATTTAAATAATGATTTAAATAACTTATTCTTAGGAAATAATTAAATAAATAAGGATTTATTTAATTAAGTTCCTTGTTTTGGGTTAAATATGACCGGGAAATATAAACAAATAAGTTATTTTATATGGTGAAAGCAATTTTACTTAGGGTAAAATTGGTCTTACATGGTGTACTTGGGTTCATCTAATAATAATAGGTTAGATGACCAAAAAATGGTGTAACAGATTGCCCCCCAACGTACGAGTGTTAGGAGCAAATCATATGACTGAAGTACGTTGTAAGAAACTCAATCACTAGATATCGAGAGGGAAGTGAGAGAGAGAAATGTAAGGTTGTCTGATGTGCTAAAGGACTAGACCCTGAGGAGATGAGACTTACAGGTGCAACAAGTCTCTATTTTATGAAGTGGTACATGTGCTAAAGGTGGCGGGGAAGGCATACCTATGCCCACTGAGACAAAGTACAAAGAATAAGGTGCCCGGAAAACCACAGAATGCAATAAGTACAAAGATTAAGGCGCCTGGAAAACCACGGAACGCAATAATGAAGCGTGTGCTGGCCGAAACATGAGCCAGATAAATCAGAGGATGAATCCCACATACATGTGATGCCTGGAATAATCGTCAGGACTTATACAGTAATTTGGTAGTACACGAGATACAAATATACCCAAATGCCCCCTACACACGGGGAAGGGCTCTCAAAATCTGAGAGAGACATCTGAATCGAAAATGGCACTGCAAGCAGTTGAAGATGATATCATCGAATGAGAGGAGCTACATCAAGGGTGGGAATGAAGTCATCTGGGCATGTGGGGGGCTACTTGCAGGGCCACCCCCTCATGAGGTTTGAGACATCTCACACATGCCTGGGAATCACCAATAGTTGTTGCGGCATCACTAGATCACCGAGTATACGTATCGTGAACATGCTAAAAAGGGGCTAGATCCGAGGTACCCAGACGAAGACTAATGATGACGTTGAAATGATGAAAGGTCCAAAGGGGACCCAAAAAACATGAGTATGAAATGGTATCTCATGACGAAAATTGACATAGACAAGAATAAATATGGAGGCTAAGTGGTGCCCCAAGAAAAAGTGTTGTAAGTGAGGAAATCCCATTTGAAAAAGGAGGAAAGGAAGACTTCATGGACAACATGTGTCCTGGTGAAGTAGTGACTTATGAAAAAAAACGTATGCTGGCTATCTACAAGAAAGTAAAAAATTCATTTCGAGCGGGAGATGCTAAGGGTAATATCTCTTCAGATAGAGTGCATTGCGAGGAGTAGGAAGGGGGTGGCCTTCAAAGTCCTCTAAAAGATATGCCCCCTTCCCAAGATCTTTACCGATGATGTAAGGACCTACCCATAATGAGTCGAACTTCCCATGACCAAGGGTATCGTGGGCTTGGTCATAGACTAGAACAAGGTCACCTTCATGAAAGGTGCAAGGATGCACTTTTCAGTCATACTGAGCTTTGGTGCGCTTTTTGGCCACTTCAAGAGTTTATAATGCAACACGACGATATCCAAAAGCACGCTCAAGCATGATAAGTCGTTGTTCTAGAGGTTGGGTATCAGGGAGAAGTTCGACAGCCAAATGAAGGGAAGGAATTTCACATTCGATTGGTAAGACTGCCTCCTCGCCAAAGACAAGGTGGAAAGGAGTGAAACCTGTGGCAGTTTTAATAGAAGTATGATAAGCCCAAAAAGTAGGGAAGATCATGAGATGCCGATTGGTTTTTTGTTTATTCACCGTTCATTGAAGCATGGTTTTAAGAATTTTGTTGACAACTTCAACTTGGACATTACCTTGGGGGTAATAGGAAGATGAATATTGGTGTTCAAGACCCAATAAGGAGGAGAGCTCATGCCAAATCTGATCTTTGAAATGTTGGCCATGGTCCGAGACTAATTGTTTTGGAACTCCGAATTGAGAAATGACATGGTTAAAGAAAAAGAGGGCTGCAGTGGCGGCTGTATTGTTGAATGTAGGCATAGATTCGGCCCATTTAGTGAAGTAGTCAACCGCCACGATGATATATTTGTGGTTACTAGGAGATGGAGGTCGACATTCCATAAATTTGAGGGCGCATTTACAAAAAGGACTAGCTGTGACGACAGGATGGAGAGGAGAGGGAGGAGCTTGCGCCTTGGGGGCGAAATGTTGGCAATTGGAACAGTGTTTGACTGCTTCAATGCAATCACTATAGAGAGAAGGCCAAAAATACCCAACACGCATGATTTTTTGGGCGGTGGCAAGGCCGGAGAGGTGGCCACCACAAGCGCCACTATGACAGGCATTTAGGACTTGCTCGGCCTCAGCATGGGTGAGGCAATGACGAAGGACAGTATCTACACCGCGACGATAAAGGTCATCTCCGATTAGAAGGTAGCGAGAGGCTTGGTGTCGGATACGTCGTCGAGGATCACGATCAAGGTGAAGGGAAAACTTTTGGGTTCCGAAGTAAGTAAGGATGTCACCATACCAAGGGTCGTCGGTGGTGATGGCAAACAAATGTTCATCGGGAAGAGCGTCATTAATTGGAGTATCTTGCATCCGGGTAGGTAAATCAGAAATGAGTTCAGCTAGGACTAAACCTTTCTTACTTTTTGGGGTGACAAATTCAAGGTCAAATTCTTGGATAATAACGACCCAATGGGCGTACTTCCCATTGAGGATGTGGCGACTCAATAGGAAAGCCATGGGGTTGGAATCAATCACAACCTTGGTGGAATGCATGAGGATATAATGACGTAATTTTTGGACCGAGAACATGACAGCTAGTGCTAGTTTTTCTTCATGCGAGTAGGACATAGGTGGACCGGCAAGGTTCTTACTAACATAATAGATCACATGTTTGACACTGTTATCATCCTCCTGGATAAGGACACCAGCAACCGAATATGTGGAAGAAGAGATGTATAGGATGAAATCGCGGTCAAAGTCAGGGGGATGGATCAAGGGAGCGGATGTGAGAGCATGATTGAGGGCATCAAAAGACTCTTGAGCGTATGTATCCCAGACAAAAGGGGTGTGAGAGCGAAGAATTCTAAGGAAGCCATGTATGGTAGTGGCATAGTCAGGAACGAATCAGCGAAGGAAATTAGCTTTGCCTTGTAGACTTTGTAGCTAGTGTAAGGTATGAGGTAGAGGAAGTTCAAGAATGGCTTGAACCTTCAAAGGGTCGAGAGTTATCCCGTCTTTAGACACGATGAAGCCGAGGAGACAACCGGTGGGAACGCAGAAGACACATTTCAAAGGGTTAAGGTGAATGTTATACTTGTGACAGCGGAGAGAAATGGTACGCAGGTCATGAAGGTGTTGCGCCCAATGTTTAGAATGTGCGGTAAGGTCATCTAAATAGGCAAGAATAATATGGGCTAAGTCATGGAAGCAATAAGACATGGCTCATTGAAAGGTGGCGCCAGTGTTTTTAAGACAAAATGGAATGACTCGATATGTGAAAGTGCCCCACGGACTAATGAACGTGGTTTTAAGTTGATTAGCACGACGGATAACAATTTGGTTGTATCCAGAGAAGCCATCCATAAAGGAGAGAATCTCATGCCCCACACACTCATCGATGATTTGGTCAATAAATGGTGTGGGGAAGTTGTCTTTGGGACAAGCTTTGTTCAGATCGCGAAAGTTGGTGAAAACACGAATGGTGCCTTATTTTTTGAGGACGGGAATTGGGTTAGACACCCAAGTGGTATATTCAATGGGGTAAATGAAACCAACCTGCCGGAGCTTGTCGATTTCAGCTTTGATGGCTTCATGTCTAGAAGGATGGATGGGTCTCAACTTTTGATGAACTGGAATGGCACCAGGCCATGTGTTGATGTGATGTTAGACAATGGCAAGATCGAGTCCAGGCATTTCTGAGTACGACCAAGCGAAAACATCACGGAATTCTTTGAAGAGTTTTGTGTAGGCTTCAATTTCTTTCAGAGTGCATTGGGTACCAATGGTGATATGTTCTTCGATACCTAGCTTGACAGAAATGTTGATTTTGATGGTGGGAGAGATATTAGCCATATTTCCTTCTTCGAAAGCATCAGGTGCAGGGATGGGGTTTTTGAACCAATCGACTTTATCAGGGATGAAGTCTTTGGATTCGAGGGCATATTGGTCATGGGATTGATGTGGGAGGAAGTATGCACAATGGTGCATATCGTCCCATGGAAAATTAGGGTTGGTCATGGATTCCATGATGTCTTCATCGGACTGGAATATGGGAAGAGAGGATGGAAGAAGGTGACTTGAGGAGGTAGAGGGATGAGACTCTTGATTGTGATGGGAAAGGCTCACAGATACAATGTTATGTGAGGTGATAGAGTGAGCAATTGAATTATTGGGCGAAGCATTGGGGGAAGGTACTAAGGGGTTGGTATCCGAGAATCGCGGTGATGAGGAGAGGTAGGAAATGTTAACTGAAGTCTCGGTCATTTCAATATCAGGAGGAGGAATGGTAATTGTGGTAGACAGGTGGTCTTGTGTGAGGGAAGAAGGATTATGGGCGAGGGTGGCTTCGAATTGGCAGTATGTGGCTAAAGAGGCACGATACTCGTCAAGGCGGGGGCAAAGGTGGGTATAGTGGCCATGGAAATTGCACAAAGAACAAGGGTGATTGGTGTGCAAATGCTTAAGTTTAGTGGTAGAATATGGTATGGTGACATGGACTTCTGGGATGTCTGATTCTGGAAACGTTTCATTAACCATGGTCTTGAGAGGTGGTAATTCAGGGCAGGTATGAGTGGTGTGACCAACAAAATCACACAGAGCACACTGGATGGGATGCTTGGTGGGCTGAGCAGGGGAAGGGTTGGGTGGGGTAGGTTTTTCCCTTGATGCCTGCCTGTGAGCTTTGCCATTTTTATGCGAATCAGTTGGAACAAGAGGCGGTGCTTGTTGAGGTGACTGAGGTACCAGTGTAGCAAGAGAAGTCATAGGGATTGGTTGAACTAGGGTCAAAGTAATATATGGTTTAGGTTGACCGAGCGGAGTGGTGGCTGGAGGGTCAAAGTACCAGACGGGTATACCCAAGGTCAAGTTGGGAAGGGATAGGGTGGCCAAGGTAGGGACCGAATAAGCTCCAGGAGGGGGAGCGAGGAAAGGGATCTGACCAACATGGAAATGGCCAGGAGGAATGGTGCCAAGGGGGTGGATTTCAGGTGGAATCGACCCATGAGGAGTGGCGGTAGAAGAAGATTCAGAAGGAAGAAGGGTGGCTAACGGGGGCGAAGGGATAGGAGCTGGTTGAGGAGGAGGTTTTTGACTAGCCAAAGTGGGCTCTATAAGGTTAGCCCAAGATGATTGCATCATGCAAACGTTCGCCAAGTTAGGATCAGAGACAGGAGGGGAGTCGAAAAAGGTGCCAAGCAAGGAGGAGTATTTGTAGACGCCGGGGGAAACACTGGTCAAAGAATAAACAGTTTTCTTGTTGGTGATAGTAGAGATGGTGGGCTCAGGGGAGGTCTGAAATTTTGGTTCATGGTAAGTCAACTAGTCAATGGTGACAATTTTGCCATTATGAGGGAAAAACATCTTGCGGTAGACTGCGGACGGGACGACGGACATGGCATAGGTGTAACTATGCCCCAAAAGGATGTTGTAGTCAAGAAGGGCATCGATAACTTCAATGTCGACACAAATAATCTTGTCAGCAAGGGTGATAGGACAGTTATGAAATATGCCAATGGGCTAGGAGGCATGGCCATCCCACGCATGAAGGGTGATGGTGGAAGGGGCCAGTTCAGGGGATTCGAGTTGTTTCCAGACCGAAGCGGAAATTACGTAGGTAGATGCCCCCTCATCAATAATACACTGAGCAACATTGGCGTTTTAGATTTTGACTGGGATTTGGAAAGCAACTAAAGGAGGAAGAGGGGGATGGTTTGACTAACGGGCGTAAAAAAAAATCAATTGGTCATCAGCAGGATCTATATTGCCCATGGCATATAACAGAGCCCTCTTTTGAGAAGGACATGACTGGAGGAGTTCCAGTGTTGAAATGGCAGCAGGAGATTGGGCCAGATCATCTACTATGTTGTATGAAGGGGCAGCCCAACCAGAGGCAGCATTTCAGCGTAATGGTCCCTTAGGAGGCTTGGGATGAACCTCGGCTTTGGGCAGAGGGAGTTGTGAGGGACCATTGGGTGTTGATAGAGGCTTTGTGGAACCTGCCGAGGGAGACTCAGAGACAGACGGAACATGAGGTGTGGAATACTGACGAGATCGAGTTTGAAGGTTGAGGTCGACGGTGAGAGATGGGTCAGAGGCCATAATAAGAATCTGGTAATCAGAGGAACCAGAAGGGGAAGGGTGAGTGGTCATGAATCCTTGTTTAGGGAAAGGATCGGTAAGCACATCAGGTTGAGAAGTAGCTGGGGCGGGGAGGACAGTAGGGGAGGAGTGTTGTCCCTGTACGGTGGCCTGAGAATCCCACATCTGCCGCATTTGTGGTAATAGGGGACAATTTTGAGTGTAGTGACCATAAAAACCGCAACACGAATAGGGCTTATTGGTACGAACTGGCCTGTCCGGCCTGGGTTGAGAGCCCTATGGCTGGTTGGCAATGGTACAGTCAATACTGGAAGGATTGGGTCCACGATTACCAGAAGCGGATTGATTGCCTCTTCTCCTTCTTTGAGAAGGAGGAAAATTAGGTGCCTCCTGTTGTGCAAATACTTGCCCTGGAGGGGGTAGTAAGTGCGATTGTGGGGGTGGAGAAGGCAAGGGAGTGGGAGGTCCAAATGCTGGAGGGGCTGGGACACCAGGTGGCGAATATGGATAAGGAGTAGGGTGGGAAATAGTAAGGTAAGCAGAAGGGTGGGGAAAAAGAGGAGGCATGCCGTAGCCTGAATACATGCTACCTGGAGGGGAAAAAACGCCATTGGGGCTGGCCCCTGGAGGGAAACGATGGCCCGGAAGAGGTTGGGTAGAGGTATGTGACAAATGATACCGTCGGTAGAGTGAGATGCCCCCGAGGCATTAAGGCCATCAAATTTGGGAAGGTCAGGGAGGACGGTATAAACATAACCAGATTGGGCGTAGATAAGGTCATACTCAAGGCTATTTGGAGGGCAGCTTCTTTAGTCTGGGGAAAATGGGATGCGACATCTTTGCCAATGGGAGGTAAGAGAGAGAGAAGGAACCAGTCCATATAAACACGATCTTCAAAGGGAGGAGCTCGACATAAGCTTCACATTCGTCGCCATTCTTGGACATGAGCGGAACGGCGGGTTGAAGAGGATTGATGGAAGGAGATTAAAAGCTCGGTACCAGTGTCGTATCGGAGAGGGAGCTAGAAATAAGATAAAAAGGCTTGGGCAATGGTTGCAAAAGTGGTATGGGAGGAGGTGGCCTGTTCAACATACCATTTAGAAGCTTTTCCTGTAAGCGTGCGTTGGAACAATCTAAGACGAATAGAGTCGTCAGTAATGGAATTGGAGGAACACCACATATGGAAAGATTGGATATGGTTGGAGGGATCCTCACTAGCAAGGCCTTCAAACTTGGGAATGTCGGAGGGGAGCTTGGTTGGCATAGCAGGCCAACTAACATCGTGGCGGATAGGGTCATTAATCAGCTGATTGAAGTCGGGGAGACTAAGGTCGGCCATATAAGGGAGTAATGGGGCAGTTGAGGTAGGTCCCGAGGTGGTTCCACTGGAAACAGACCCAGAAGTAGTACTAGGGTTACTGATGTTAGTAGGCCCTGAAGTAGACATGGTGAAAGTGACAGGGGGAGAACCAGGAGTAGGGGGGAACCCGAACAATCGGAGGAAGAGTTTGAGTGCGGACTCGGGGGAAGACTCACTCGATGACGACGGGAAGGAGGAAGTCGACCAAGCGGAAAATGAGGGTGAAGGCCAAGAAGTCTATGGGAAAGGCGCCTAGGGGGTGCAATGATGACAAGAAGAAGAAACACCGATAAGGGCAAGTAGGGACAGAATCAAGGGAGGTCAAGGTTAGAGAGGTGCAGTGACAATTGATTTTAAAGTCTTTGCCAGGCAATGTTAACTAGGCGCTTCTTCACTTAGGGTCAGTGTGTGGCATGCGTTAATTTTAATTGTTTAAACCCAGATGATTTGAGAGTAAAAGAAAAAGTGTGCTGCATAATGGAAAAGAAATCTGTAGTAAATAAGACTGAAAGAACATAAAATTAACAACTAAAAAGGTAGCAATCCAACCCAAGAAGGTGAGTCTCTCAAAACTAGTCGATAAGAGGGAAAAAACTAGGAAAAGCATGCTAAAAATATGCCAATAGATCTAAGGTCTGAAGGGACTGGGATCTAAAGGGTAAATCTGTTGAAAAGTGGTGCAGAGAACAGCAAAGAGGCAGAGGCGAGGTTGCTGCTAAAAAAGAGGAGATCAACTAAAGATAGAAGAGACAAGGTGGTGGCCTTAGAAATTAACCCAAACAAAATGATATGAGGTGTTTTTTGAGAGGGAGAAGAGCTGATCTAAAGGGATCTGAAAAGGAGGTATCAGATTGGAGAAAAAGAGGGCTGAAACTCTGGAAATTTAGACTTCTGAAGTAGCAAAGACTCGTCCACAAAAAGTGGAGGGTACTAGAGCCCTAAGGGGAAATATTCCCTCTTAGTTGAGTGAAGAAGATCAGAAACAGGTCCAAATGGGCAGATACAGAGGCTGGAAAACCCTGACAGAAGCTTCAGAAAAACCCAGAAAAAGTGCTAAAAAATTTGTAGAAAAAGTGCATGTCGCAGGTTCTCACCTTTTCTCAGTCTAGGTCACAGGTTTGGGGTAGAAAAGTGCGTCCTAAGGCTCAGGTCGCATTTTTTGGGCCGATAAGTGCGACCCGCGGATCCGATTCTCTCGGCGGCAGATGTTAGAAAAATTTGTTGTCTCAGCTGCGGCTGATGTCTGTCACCTGCGCAATAAGGCCATAAACACACGGAAGTTAAAAATTTGACTGTGTGAGGGTGTTAGGGGTGAAAAACACCATAAAAATAGGAAAAACAGAGAATGGAAGAGAAACCCTAGGGTCTGAAACAGCTGGATATGCAGGAATATATAAAACGACAGTGGTCGCAAAAGAAAACCTGTGTGGAGTCGCCAATTGTTAGTATGAATCTTTCGTCATAAAAGATCACTTTAGATACACATAAAAAATAGCCCTAACATCGATTATGGCTGCAAAATATCTTTAAGTTCGCTGCACAAATTCAGATCTAAGCACAAAAGACATTAAGCAGATAAAATGTAATATGGCTCCATAAATCCAATGAACAAGACAAGAAGAATGTATTTGAAAGAATTTTGTATTATATTAAAGAATGGGGCACCTAAGAGGAAAACAAGAAAGGTGTCTTCCGGTTCTCCTCAGTGGGATGGGTTCTGATGGGTTCTTGGAAGTCCTCAGTGTTTCAGATCTAACATTTCTCTCTCTTATGGATGTAGGAAAACAAACATGGAACTCAATGGGAGTTCACAAAGCAAAATGAAAAATGATGACAAGAGTGTGATCCGTAGCATCTAATGCACGAAGGTGACCATGAATGGAAAGCCTTCCATTTATAACAAATATTTGGGCGGCCTAGAACTAAAGGCATGAATAAAATATTATTAATCGAATTCTAGAAGCACCCCAGGGAATATTTTACTATATTTGTTGGAGGGAAAAGGATTCTTGACTTGGGTTAATTCCTTTATTTATAAATAATAAATAAATAAATGATTTATTTATCATTTTAGGGAAATGATGGGAATACAATTAAATAAATAATGGTTTATTTAATTATTTATGATGATTTAGTCAAATTTAACTAAGAAATATTATTTAAATAATGATTTGAATAATTTATGTTAGTGGAAATAATTAAATAAATAAGGATTTATTCAATTAGTTCTGTTTTGGGTTAAATATGACCAGGAAATATAAACAAATAAGTTATTTTATATGGTGAAAGCAATTTTACTTAGGGTAAAATTGGTCTTACATGGTGTACTTGGGTTCATCTAATAATAATAGGTTAGATGACCAAAAAAATGGTGTAACAAGTGTACTTGTGAATTTAGCAGGAAGTAATAGACAATATTTGCATCTATTGTAGTGGGATTCCTGTGGTATGTGATTTAGCAATGTTTTTCCTTCTGTGATCATATGTTTGAATGTATTGTACATTCAATTTCCATTTCCATGCTTCATTTGTTTGTTTTCTAAGATAATAAAAATTCATTGATATAATGCTCTGTTTTGGAGAAGCTTTCACATTTTTGTTCATATTCTTCTTATATAAAAGAATTCATGATATACATGCTAGTTTTGAAACCTTACCTGTCTAACCTATACACAAATATATCTCTCAAGTGCTAAAGTATGTGCCTACCTTGCTCCATTACATCTCTGCAAATTTTATTTTCAAAGCCCAGACCTAGTCCTCCTAGACCTAAGCTACCATCCAACACAAAACCATCAAATCAACCAAACCTTGATCTAAACATAAGTAGCCTAATATCTTTCATATCACAATAAATCCTTGGTTGTGATCTCATTGAGGGAGCTCTTTCAGCCTATTAGGGCTAGTTACTAGGTCAAAGTGGTAGGTGGTTAACCTTGCTGGTCTCCTTTTCAGCCTTCGGAGAACTAGTGGAGTGCTAACATTCGGGCACTGTTGCCAGGGATGAAGTGACAGATATTCCCCAGGTGTACTATTAATTTTCATCTAATTATAGGCTTGTGGGTGATAGGCCCTAGTGTTCGTGATTTCTCATTCAAAAATTGCAGAGAACCAAGTTGCAGAAACAAAGAACATTATGGCTTCAAAAAGATACACAGGATCAAATCTTGATCCTCATCTAGCTTCTCCAGTTGAAGATCTAGAGAAAATCCTCAGAAAGGAGAGATCCAAAAAGTTAGAGATTCATTTGGGTCCATCTTCATTGGTAATTTCTACATCCTTTCTTGCAAAAATATTATCCCTTGAAGATATTCCATTAAATTTGAAATTTGAATTATCTCTATTTAGATCAAAGTCATAAAATTCCTTGACTAAAATAGTGTTTGATCCCTTGAGGTTGTTTGAATTTAAATAATTATCACAAGTAGTATTTGAATCCATAAAGCGTGAATATATCATATTATCTGAAGAATATAAATTTGAGTTTTATTTTGATAGGAAGGTCTGGAGTGAGTTTGATAGACTTGAAAAATTAGCCAATAAACTCCAATATACATCTGAGAAAGATATCATCTAGTACCAAAAAGATTATTTTTTTATTCCCACACCATCTCAATCAGTTGTTTCCTCCTCTTCCATCCCTTCTAGTTCATTACCTTCTCATTCTACCCCTCCCATTGTTACTCTTGCACCACACTCAACAGGGTTCATGGTGATATTTTCACCTCTTATTTTACTTGGTCAACATGCACCCTTACTACAAGGCTATGGTAAAATAATTCCTCTCTTTGATGAAAACTCATAGGTTGTGCCAGACAACACCTACTAAAATAAATTGAATTCATTGATTTAGAAGAGATTGATGCCGATGATGCAAAAATGAGGATCATTTCCCAAAGATTATCTAAGGATGTAAAAACTTGGTTTTGTTCTTTGAATGCCAATTCCATAGGAAATATGAAGCACTTAATTGATGCATTTATAGCTAGATGGGAGGTGAAAAATAATCCACTTCAAATTCTTTCCAAGTATGACAATTTAAAGAGAAATCCAAATGAGTATGTTTAGGATTTTACTGCTCGCTTTAACTGGGTGTATAACTCAATCCTCAATGAGACCAAACCTCCTCCAGGTTTGGATCTGTTGCACTATCCAGATGATTTTGATCTGGATATGGAATACCAGCTCTGAGAAAGAATCCATGCAACACTTCAGGAGATGCAGAAAAACACAGTTAGTGTCGAAGCAAATTTGACAATAAAAAATTAAAAGGCCAAAGCTGAAAGAAAGCTAAATAGAAAGGAATAACCATCCACATCCTTTGATGCTAAATTGGATACTCTGATCAGTACTATGGATAGAATTTTATCACTGAAAGGAAATTAGAAACACAGGTTCAAATTTGTAGTTTCTGAGGTTAGCAGCAACAACCTCAGTTTAGGATTAAACAAATGGAACAAAAAGATCTAGATTAGCCAACAGAACAATAGATCCACACCCCTTTGTATTAGAATTATGCTCAAGGATTTGAAGAGGAAGAATATATTGTAGAAGATAATCATTTCTTCACAGCAGATGGAAAACCTATTTTCTTGATAGATGATTAAGAATACATTAAAAAAACAGATTTGTCGAAAGATGAATACTACATGCTTGAAAATGCTAATGAGTTGGAGGTCCAATCTGATGATTATCAATGAGGTTATAATAATTTTCTTTTCTCACAACAGAGGCAATATTCATTGAGAAACCGAGATGTTCCTGTTACTTCTATCCATAAGAGGACATCTCAACAAAAAGATACTCAGCTCAAGAAAAATCCCCAAGCTAGTCAAAACAAGGGAAAGGAGGTTGTAGCTACAAATCAGATTAAGAACAAACAAACATCTACAAGTACACCAAGAAAATAAAAATAAGGTAAAAGGAAATAATCTGCAGTAAAGGACCAAATCGACAAGAGGGATACCACTATAAAAGAGGTAGATAAACAATCCAATCTATTTGGCTTAGAAAATGAAATATCTAAGTCGAAATTCTCTATACCCTTGACCGAGCTTGTGAAAAATAATCTAAAAAAATATCATGTTGCTAAAATTTTGAAAGTAGACCTTATATTAGATATAGTTAATGTTGAATATGGTCAACCTGCGCTCCTTTTTGGTCTAACCATAGATGGTCAACTAGAAGATATTGAAGTTCCCCTGTTTTATCTCAATTTGATAATTCATCAGTGTATCCTCCATAATGCAATGCTTGACTCTGGAGCTTCTCATAACCTAATTCCAAAGGCCATAATTGAAAAATTGGGCTTGGATATAACCCAACATTACCATGATCTTTACTCTTTCGATTCTAGTAGAGTACGTTGTCTCGATCTTATAAAAGACTTGGTACTTGAGAAAATTCTTGCTAAAAATGTCTTAATGGATGTCATAGTAGATGATATAAATTTGTGTTATGGCATGCTGATGTCAATTTCATGGGGAGAAAAGTTAGGAGTTACTCTGAAATTGGATTTTTCTTATGCCACCATCCTGGTTTTTGGGAAACTAAGGAAGTTGTACAGAGAGAAAAAAATGAAGTATATCATCACGAGTAAAGAGAAATGAAATAATCTTCGCATCAGTTATGTACATACAGATATTTAGTCCTTTATTTTGTTTAATGATAGTGGTTTTTATGATTTATATAGTCAGATTATAGGAGTTGAGAAAATTCTAGAAACTTCAAATAGCGTCCGAGCAGTTTCGGATGAAAGAGAAGGCAATTTGCCTAGTACTTTAGAGAAGATATTAGAAAAATTAGAAAAGAGACTGAACAAGTTGAAGAAGTGGCTAAAAAGGAAGAAACAAATCGGACTACAAAAATCCAACTTCCTGATGATGAGAATGGTCTTTGGAACATGGATTTCCATGGTGCCTTAGGGAAATATGTGGCAGTCATCAGAATCTAGATCCATAGTCCAATTCATAAATCGAATAAAATTCCAAAAAATATGAGATTGTGTTCCTATAAATTGGGTTTCAATTGTTCCAATAATGAAGCTCAGTATGAGGCATTGATCACCGAACTAAAAATTATGAAACAACTTAGGCACAAAGAGAATTTATGTTTATGGTGACTCCAAGCTTGTAATCAAACATGTAAAAGGGGAATACTAGACAAAGAATCCAAGAATGAGAGCATATACGAACTAATGAATTACTCTCCTTCGTGTTTCAAACTTGTGCCCTGCGCCCTTGAGTTCTCTCTCTCTTACTTTATTGAGCACATAAGAGCACCTTGAAGGCCTTGTGTGAGCCTTGACGAGTTTGAATGTGCCCTCCTAATGAAGCCTTCTTCTTTTAACCCCCTCACAAGCCTATAATGAGCATATCATTCCATGAGCTAGGTAGTGATACAATATATGTTTTTAAGACTAATCTTGCCTCTTCATGAATTATTTTCATTGGTAGGATTACCTTCCTAACATGAAAAGGTGATTCTTTAGAGTATACAACAAGGATAAAGCACTAAGAAATGCCTGCAGAGAAGAAGAAAAAAAGAGAGCTATCACGGATACATGAAGGAAATCATTAATCGAAACAGAAAATTACATTGCTTGATGAATTAGAGGATTCAGATCCTGATAAAATACCCTTTGGAGGGTGAAGATGATAAACAAGATAGATATTTCATAAATATGAATAATAGATACAATCTACCATTCAGAATGCAAGATAAGGAAGATAACTAGGCATTTCCACCTTCTCATGAAGTGCATTTCATCATTGTCAAGTTGTAACTTGTACAACTGTCATCATAACGGTCAATATGTGTCCATGTGTCATGCCACATCAGGTGGAATGTAATAATGTATTCTAAAGAAAGGACAAAATGTAATGTGTGGAAGTCCAAGATTCATATGTGGAATGTGAAGAGCCACATAGTCATATATGGAAAAACATTGTATAGAAGTCCACAAGTCATTTATAAGTTAAAGAGTTGTTTAGAAGTCCAAAGGACACACCAGAAGTATAAGATTTGTGAGGGTAATCCAAGATTCATGAGGATATGAAAGATCATTCCCCTTATTATAAAATAAACCTCATAACTTAAGAAAAGGTCTTTTGGAGGCTTAAGCTTTGGAGAGGTAGTTGGCTTCTCTACTTAGAATAGGAGATAAAACTATTCTTTGGAGAATCAAGGAGTGACTTAATGTTCCACTACCCGAACTAGTGCCTCACCATTGTAACTCTGTGCTTGGATATCTCACTATATAATTGAATCTTGATGAGCCAACACATTTTCATGCATGTATTGTGAATGTATTAGGACCATTCTTTATATTTTTGTTATATATGTTTCATTCATATGTACTAAGGAAACTGAACTATTTTAGTGGCCTCGGTACTTATTTTGTTGAAGGTGTTGTATATGTGGTTTAATGATCATTGTCCCTATGTGAACTATTTAACTAGATAATTGATGAATCTTTCTTTTCTCATGTGCCTCTCTTAGGTCAGTATTGTTACTTCCTTATAGAGACTCACTTTTTTCTCTCTGCCCGTGAAAGTTTCCTTTTACACACTACAATCAATGTCTCACAATTTTAGCTTACTTGCTTATTCAAGGTTTATGTATATAATATCTTATCTTATCCATTGAAACCAAGAAAAATATCTACGTTATGGTGGTTGGGATACTCCGGATAGGGCTCCTACTCCAAATGCTGTGACGTATAATAGAGAATTCACATTGGGGATACCCCCTGTATGTTGGTGGTATCCAACACCGTCAAAATAGAGGTAGGTGAGAGAGTTATGAGGACAATCTCGAGAGATTTTGAGAGAGGTTTCATGAATGGGTAGGTAGAGAATTAAGGGGGAGTAGGTGGAAATTTGGGATGGGGAGGTTAGGGGAAGGAGAAAGGGAGAAGGGTCCATCTCTTGGGGAGTTTTTATTTATAGAGTGGAGGATTGCATGTGAGTTTGGTTTAGGAGTGAAGGAGGCTGAGAGAGGAAATGGGGGAAGGAAACTTGGAAATTGATTCTGGAGTTGGGAGTTGGGAAGATGCTTAATACATATAGGTTGTACACACACTATGACTATGGTTTTCAACTTGGGCTCAGAGGGCTAGGGAACTTGTAGAGGTTCCTTGGGCTAGGAATCTAGATATGTTATTCCTAGTTGGAAGGCATACATGTTTAGTTAGGTGGTCTTGAGAGGAACGTAGAACAGGGGCAACAACAACTAGGTACAACCTACTATTTATTATGTTAATTTAATATATGATATTAAAAATAATTTACATTATGAAGATGTTGTTGAACAAACATGAAAATAATAATTTTGTAGATATATGAAAATATTTTTTTCATTGATTTAAGAATAAAAAAACATTTTTTTAACAAGCTTGATCCCTATGAAGGGGGGCTTACAAGATAATAATTAATACTTCTTGTAAGGACTTCAAGCCTCGTTTTTTGAGAAATACCTTGAGGACCCAAAAATGTATATTCGTCATATGGAATATAAAAAACTTTCTTATGGGAAAAAAAGAAGAAGATAGAGGGCACATAAATTTTGAGGAGGTGGTTTTAGGCCCCATATATTTTTTCATTAGGCAATCTATTGGGTTCTCAAATGAATTTGTCAAAAAATTCCCTTTGTATGCATTTTATAAACATTTAGATCAAACATTTTGTAGGCTTGGTTTGAAAGTAATAGAAAATGATGAGAAAAATATGCATTGTAGAGGGAAAAGATAACTTGGAAAATTAGGATATATCGACTAAATTTTAGGTTATCTATGGGGATTGTGAGATATAGAATTTTGAGGTTAGTTTCTAATATTCACTTTTTATTTAATTTTTTTTGCCAAGTTTACTTGCCATGAGGTGGCAGAAAACCTAAGATTTGATGAAGGGAGAATGAGATATCATCATTTCAATGCATTAATTTACTATGAATTTCCAGTTGGTAACATTCTTGAGAATTTATTGGTGTTGGGAAGGTAAAAGCGATGACCATAGAACTATGGAAATGGGACTTTTCAAGTTTTTTCAATTTTACCCATTTTTCACAATTGAGAAATTTGCTAGGAGACTCCACACCATATGAGAAAACTCTTCACGAAAGTTATAAAAAAACTTGATATACAAATCAATGGTTGGGTAGGATGAAAGGGTTTCCCTTTACTTTTTTTTTTAATTTGGGGGGGGGGGGGGGGGTGTGGGTGGGAATTTGGAATCAGGGCCTTAAATTTAGTTAAAATTTGTTGGGGCAAGAGCTTTCTATGTTTTGCATGGTTGAGATGATTTGTTCAATGAAGGTGTAGGCTTTTTAATTTTATTTTTTTGTTGTTTAGCCATGTTATAGTGTATTCATTTGGGTGTGGATGTCGAATAATTTATTGGTTAGGTGGAAAAATCAAGCCCTAAGGATGAATGATTATTGGAAGAAATGAAAAGAATCGTGTATTTGAGTGGAGCATTTCTTACTTGCTGTAATGGACAAGTGCTAATAGGTAATATAATGTTGGAATGAAAAAACATGTACTCTTTGATGACTCTTGACAACAAGCATACCTTTATGCCACTTGCTACCTCTGTCTAAAGGTCAATTGGTGACTTTTTGAACCTTTTTAAAATTTGCCAGATTGTGGCTTGTCACACTTTGAGAATTTTTTTTGTGTAATATGTTGCATCACACGAAGTTGTGTTTTGATTCAGGTGATCGTTTTGTTATATCACAACTTTGAAATTTTTGTAAGATATGACATGTCACAACCTTACAATTTTTTAAATTCATGACATATAATTTATAGCTTTGTGATTACTAAAAAATAGGAGAGACATATAGTATGGAGGAAATAAGCATCTCTCAAGTGAGCCTAGCTCACCCTGAAAATTACCTACACTGGAAACAACTCTCATTCACCAAATAATTCATACATAAATAAGATTGTAAATTTGTTGAGGAATTGAACAAATTCCTTAGGAAAATTATCCAATATAACTGATCACAACAGATCACAACAAATCTATAATAATAGAATAACATGGATAATTCTACATTTCTCCATTATTCCAAGTTCCCCTCTTAATGGAGAAATGTATGAAAGCATAACATACACCTATTGGACTTAGTCTCATCCAAGCTTACAATGGTACATAAAAAAAACTTTATAACCTAGCTTTCATTTGTTCCTTCTTTCTAAAGGGTCCATGCTTGTTCATTTGTTGGTGAAGTTTCATGTTCACCTTTCTAGACATAAGATCATGATCTAGCTTCTATTATTTTTTACGTTTCCTATGCCAAAGGTGGAACACTTGAACTCTTAATCTCCTCTTTCTTGATCTTGATTGTAGGCTAATATTATTTGTATTCAATATTTTGTAGGTTCTTGGGACTTATAGTTTTCTTTAATGTTTGAAATGTCTTCTAGTTTTATTGCTTCTTCCTGGTTTTCAATATCTGCACACTTAAGAAATGTTAGATTATATAAAGGATCATGAAAATAACCATACTAATTTTTGTCACCCGTCTCTTTTAAGAGGGCTTTCCTTTCTTCAAATTTCTTTGCTAACATAGTTGGTTGTTTCATGTATTCAACCTCTTTAATCAATTTTATTGCTGCAAACATGTTGTCCTACATTTCATTTGTGTATGGAGGTAGGCATATCTTCTCACTAAACAACAACTCATCAATAAGATTATTTTCATGCGTCAAATTGAACCACTCTTCATGCAATACATAATTATCATCAAATTTGACTTCATGCATCTCTGCATCAAAGAGACTTTCTTCATAAAATATTCAGATTCAACATCAATGCTTGTTTCTTCATCATCACATTTTTCAATGTCAACTACAGGAACACATTCATCATCCATCATTGTAGCCTCAATGTTTCCATCTTCAATTTCACAATCACTTATGAGACTGAAAGCACAATTATCATTTTTAGGAATGATACTTCCATCATTTTCAGCCTCATTCAAATTGTACTTCATTTCTAAAATATCACACAATAATTTTTCATTCAGGATCTCACCGTATTCATGTAGTATATTGAATAATATGTTTTCATCTAAATAATACGTTATAAGATGTAATGTTTATGCGTATCTACACATATCATGGTTTGAATTAGAAAAATCATATTCAACATAATTCAAAATATCTACCTTCCATAGTATTGTTTTCATTTTAGTTGCGTAGATTTCATAATTTATACTTGAGAAAGAGGGTAGATATGGAATTAACCTTTTTAAAATTTCATCAAACCATTCACTACATTGATCCAGATATACATTCCAATCATCATCAGATCCTTCAACTAGAAACACGTCATATTCAACTGAAAAATATATTGGTTATTCCCTTTGACTCTTCCTCTTGTTCCACTTTACTTCTCTCTGTAATTGTTTGAGTCTCATTTTTTTACCCATCACTCCTCACATCCACCAATAATATCACAAAGACTTGTTGATGAAACAATCGAAATGCATCTATTGTGCTTTTGGTACTCAACTTCCTCAATTCACAAGTTCTTTTTCCTTCATAGGAAGAGGATTCCATGAGTCATGTTTCAACTCTCTTAAAAACTAAAAAAAAATCATATTGCTTAAAAGATAAATTACAACATATAGAAACCAAAATATATTCCACATAAGAAAATCAAATCATCGCAAGTGGGTATGATCTTCCACTCCCTCAACTTATATCCGTTGCTTCATATTGTTCACATGCATAACTCTTCCAATTTATGTTAAAGTTGTCTGTGATTGTCTATAGGTTGAACAAGAACATTACTCATTAGATCTGTCTTGAATGAGAGTGTGTAAATCCTTGGTCGCAATAATCGAAACACTTGACATGTATATGTTAAAATCTACTTCCTTATATGAAACTTGAGTTTGAGACGCCAATTTTGGAAGAAACAACATGGCGGAAAACAAAGACAGGTGAAGTAGAGTTGTCAGTCTCCAGGGATTTGAGAACACTCCCCACAAATCATTTTGATTTTTACAGGATATTTTATACCAGGGTTTCGACATTTCTCCAGCATTTTTAAAACTTCTTTAGTTATCTCACACCAATATTTACAGGTGCCAGCGCATACACCTTCACTAGCTTCTTAATAATAGTGGAAGATTGTCCCATTGTATATCTACAGATCAATGTTGTGGCCAACCAAAAATCCCATTCAAAAATCATTCAAATAGACGCAACTGCAAATAAAAACATATATGTCAGAGAGATGATTCTTCATGATATCATTGGAAAGAATTCATCATAACCAACAATATTTAATTTGAAAGGTTACATTAAGTCAAAACTGATAGGAACATGGTTGTCATCTTTCTAGAATGTGACAACCTTGGGTTAGAACTCGAAGGCTTTATTGCAATGACCATTTCACAACACCATCACTACTCGGCTCAAATTCAACACGTCAAGTGAACTGCAATGTCTCCTCCACACTTACACTTCAGCTTTTCTTCGACACAACACCACCATGCTTCTCCTGGTCTCAGTGCTAGCAACATTGACCTCTAAGCCTCATCTCAATGTGCAACAACTCTCTCAGATTTCTTGGCACATAGTAGCAATGGCCCTCTGAATTCCTTCTTTATAGTCTCTCATAGCACACAGGAACCTTAAAAAAGTTCTCCATCTACAAAACCCTCCACACAACAATTGAAGGCTCAAAAATTATCTGAATATGTGTTGTATGGACCTGTAGAACCTGTGATTTGGTAGATCCCACTTATCTCTTGCACTTTACATGCCTTTGGATCTTTACACGTTGGTTGGTTGAATCTTGGATTTATCATGTCGGTCTTTACACTGGCCAATCTACACAGGTCTCCTCACTCAATTTTTTCATGTGCTTCCATTATCATGGTCATGTGCATTGAACACTTTCCATTCTTCCAATCAATGATCCAAAAATCTCAGCATAGTACTAAAGTACTTGTTATCCATAAATTTCAACGGAGAAATTCCACGTGATGAACCCAAATAGTCTCCTCAATTACATAGGCAAGACGACATCGATTATCCTTCAGTGCTAAGGACATCGATTATCCTTTAGTGTTGAATTTTGCTGAAACTCCACAGTCAGGGTTTCATGCCTCTAAAACTTGTGTAAGCGGCCATTCTTCTAAGATTCTCAATTAAATAAAACAATGGATTTTACGTACTCCTTGCATCTCCACCATCAACAACTCTCGGCTCTTCAACAAACAACACTGATGGGTCACAGTGCCATCGACCCTCAACTCAAATAGCAGCGAAACATTTCACAACGCCAAAAACCACACACTCAACAAAAACAACCTCTTTGCATTCACAACCCCTGCCAAAACACACCCAACTCTCAGCTGATGCTCTGATACCAACTAAAATTTAGGAGAGACACAAAATATGGAGGAAATAAACATCACTTAGGAGAGCCTAAATGATCCAAAATTTGACAGGAATGAAACAAAATACAAATATAACCATAAATAAAAATATACAATAGAAATAACATTTCATTTCATTAATATCAAATAACTGAATTATGCTTAGTGACAGAATAGAAATAAACTAGCTCAGGTGATGGTAGGTTATCTATGAGAAGAGATGTGGTGGCTACATGCCTCTGAACTATGTTAAAATGAGGCTCACAAACCTATTTATTATTGAGAAATAATGAAAAACCATAAAAATCTAAAAACCTAACTCTAGGAGATGAAGCGTCAAAACTATGGGCCTCGTTTGGGTAAATTGGAACATCAACTTCCCAGGGTTATAAATTTGGCATAAAATCTTCATTTGATTCATACAACACCTTGTTAGAAATATATATCTGAGAAATACAACTTTCGAGTGGAAAAAATCAGTGAAACCTTAATGTTTACCTTGATTTTCCGAAAAAAAACATCTTTTACGACCTCAAAATAACTCTGGAAGTTCAAGACCCGAAAAACTGCCAAAATAGTAAATTGTGCTACAATTAAGGAAATTGAAAAACTAAAATAAAAAATGGTGGGGGTCCAGATGGAATAGGTGGGTTGCCAATAATATCCACTTGGATCAGTCCTCCCCCCTTAGGAAGAAATGGTCCCCATGGCGTTCAGTGCCTCCATGAGATGGGGAAGCTTTTGTTGAACTTGGTCCCTGGTGAGCCACTTGCCTTGGTGCAAGAGTTGGCCAACTTTGAAAACTCGATGCAATTGTATATTCTATTGGCGAGGGTTCTTGATCTGTGTGTCCATGATCTGATCAGTGGTGGTGTGTTCCATGCAATTTTGGTTTAACTCCGTTAGTGTGAGTTTATCTGCAATGTCAGATGTGTCCAAGAATTGTGGAAATTATGGCCGAAGGCGGTCCACATTGAACACTGGGTGTATTCCAAGGAATGGTGGAGTTATGATATTAAAATAATTGTCCCCTACAACCTTCGTAATGGTGTATGGCCCATATGGGAGCACCCAAAGATTGTAGTGGGGCTGATAGGGCCCTATAAAAGTAGTGTATCGCCTTATTTTTATTGTTAGTGTAGCCCCCTCATTGTTATTGTTGTGCCCATCTAGAACCCATAATATTAATATTGTGCCCCATAGAATCCCACTATTGTTATTATTGTGCCATTACATTGTTATTGTTATGCCGGCTAGGATTATATTGTGACCCATTGGAATCCTATACATAGAAATGAGATTTTGTCATTTGTGTCATCCAATAATTATTAATTTATATAATGAAAAGGCGGTTTCTCCCTCAAAGAGACTGATTTCTAAGTCGTTGATCTATATTTTTTTCTATTTTGTGAGTTGGTTTCATAACATTTGGTATTTGAGCTTGGGATTCTAGGGTTTCGCTTCTTCAAACATGTCATCTTAGAATTTTCACCAAAATTTTTTTCTGCGAGGCTTCAAAAGCTAAAATTTTTAACATGTGGACCCAAAATATTTATGAACTTCATGTAAAAATTTCAGGCCTTTGCTCGCTATATTTTCGGAGATATGATTTATGAAGTTAGGATTTTTGCAGTGTCTAGAATTTCATCTCAAAGAGGTGATCGCGAGAAAATCATCATAACATTTGTTTCAGGCATCAAATTAGAATTATGTAAAAAGTGGCAGAAAGTTCATGGAATTTAGTTTCTTGTGCATCACTTTTAGAAATGAAGGTTGAAATAGTGACACGTGGCATGCCGTACGATTTATCTCTACTGAACTAGTCCATAATTAGGCCATTGTGGGAGATCTGGCATAACTTTACCTTGAAGAATCCAAATTAGGTCTGACCTGTGGCATTGGAAAGAAGACTCAAAGGGACACTATAGGACCAAATATCAAATCTCGGGGATCCAAAATACAAAAATACATTAGTTTCAATATCAAGCTCCTCAAAAGCAAGAAAATGTGTGTATTTTTTTTTAAATATTGCATTAAGTCTTGTTTGAAAAATTAGTTTGAAGTGATTCCAAGGGAATATTGAAGAATAGATATCAGTATTGGGTTCAAAAATCCCCCCCAAAAATAATTCCACACCAATTAAGCCCTCAGAAAACTCTACTATGACTCAGAGGAGGAATAAGTGCAAGATGATATTTCAATTTTTTTTTTCTAAGTTGGTTTAATCTATTGATATGGAACATAAAATATAGAGCGAGACTGGTCTCCGGGGTTGCAAAGCTATGCAACTCCATAGGGAGTCTTAGTAAAAAAATCAGAGGTGAGATCACCCTTATAAGGGAAACCTTCCCATAAGATGTCGCCCATAACTGGGAAACCGGTAATTACAGAGTTACAGAAAAACCAGCGTTTACAGAAATAGAGATTACAGACTTTGTGACCTAGGATTCGACAAATCATAACAAAAATCCAAAAAGAAAAAAGAAAAGAAGACCTGCCATCAGGCTAGTTGTCGGTGTGAGAAGGAGGAACCTCCTCCATGATTGGACATTTGTAGTCATCCTCCACATCTTCATCATCTTCCCTGGGATTCTGGGCAGTGTTCTTAGATGAGGAATTTGAGCTATTTCCTTGCAACTGCTTGTCTGAGTGCATAGAGCTCCAAATACCATTGCCGTCACTACTGGACATCTATGTACTAGATTTAACAGGAAAGGCCACTGATTTTTTGTAGACTTGAGGAGGCCTCATGGAAATTGTAGACTTCCTCCTGCGCTTGTTGGAGCTGGAGGCGAAATCTCCATGATGCTTCTCCTAAAACACAACAAAAATGATGGCAGTAATTATTCGACTGTCCATATCACTATTGAAGTGAAATTGGGCTACATTTCTAGCTGGAGGCTAGGTGATGTAGAAATCATGGTTAGAGAGGGGTGGCAAGAGCCAATGCCTCTACCACCCCCTCGGCTGCATCTCATATGGTGCCTACGCGACAAGTTGGGGCAGAGGGCCGAATGAGCCTGAAGAGAGGCCGAATGAGAAGACACAGATGAAAAATTAGAAAACTGATAGACTGAGTGAGAAGACAAATAGGGTGAACCAGTGAGAAAATGCAGAAGACACGAAGGCAGGGACGACGAATTGTTACAAAGGCAGGGCTTGAAAGAGGGAGGGTGAAAAGGGGAGACGAGAGGCGAGAGAATGCCGGGACGAGTGTCTCGCTGAGTGGAGGGAGGAATTGGAGCTCGAATGGAGATCCTCAGACATAGATGGAGTGGAGAAATGGAGCTCAGAATCCTAGATGGGGTGAATGATAGAGCTGGAGAGTTGGGAAAAAGTAGCAATGTTGGAGATGGGACACATCTCCATGGAATTAAAATTCAAGCAAGACATAGAGTAATGGTGGAGCAAGTGAGCAGTGAATGCTCATCGCCGTTCCCCAAGGGCCTTTAAGGCCTTGGTACTGCGCTAAGGAGAGGGCAAGTGGCTTGGCTAGGTGTCTCGCCTTGGGCCAGCCACCGTGAAACTCTTAATTTGCACCCGCATCTGGGATGATATATCAAAATTAAGAGACTAAGTGCAACAAATTTCACTCTCGCAAAGAGTAGGAAAAAATGAAATGGAAGCTAAGATGGATGGTTTGAAGAAAGGTGTGGAAGCTAAGATGGATTGTTTTAACAATGTTGTGGAAGGTAAAATCGATGGTATAGAAGAAAAATAGAAAGGAAACATTGAAGAAATGAAGAATGGTATAAAACTATACATGGAAATTTTGAAGGAAGGTTTGACAAAACTGCTATAAGAAATGATTCTTAATGATGAAACAATAGAAGATGAAACTCATGATGAGAAAAAAAAAGAAATGTTAATCATGATTTCATAGA
This sequence comes from Pinus albicaulis, assembly GCA_034641835.2. NCBI lineage: Eukaryota > Viridiplantae > Streptophyta > Pinopsida > Pinales > Pinaceae > Pinus > Pinus albicaulis. The sequence goes on along the minus strand of JAXQQM020077065.1, from coordinate 20,090 downwards.
CTCTAAATTGGATTTAAGATCCACCATATTCAAAAGATCGATATGAGGAATTTTGAAGGCAAGGATCCAGTAACATGGATACTACAGAAGGAGCAATATTGTGATCTCCATAATGTACAAAACACAGAAAATGTACATATTGAAACTTTATATTTAGAACACAATACATTTGTATGGTATCTATGACTTTGATGTCATAAAAAAATTGTCACTAGGTCAATTTTTACAGAGGAAATGATATCACATTATGAGGATACAAAAATAAACACCTTATTTGGCGAATTGATTAATCTCAAACAAAAGGGTTCAATGTTGGATCACATTGAGGACTTCCAAAAATTGAACATAAGGGTAACTGATATTCTAGAGGAACGTAGGATTGATATCTTCATAGGCACTTTAAAGGATAACATCCAACATGAGGTTTTCCTTTGGGAACCTGATTCATTGGATAAGGCATTGAGGTTTGTAAGAAAAACTGAAAGAAAAATTATGGTGACAAGGAAGCATACAACTCACAACTATAAAGATGGAAGTGTTACTACTACTAGAATTCCACAACCTAGAAATTTGACACCACAACAATTGCAAGAAAAAATATCACTAGGGATTTGCTATAGTTGTGATAGAAAATACACTAAAGGTCATAAGTGTGCTGAGAAGAAATTTTTTTACATATATTTTGAATAGGAGGAAGAGAATGAACTAGAAACTTCAAAAGAAGAGGATATACACCAGGAACCAACCCCAGAGAAAGAAGAAATGAATCCGACCATATCTTGTAATGCATTGGTAGGAATTACAACTCCTCAAACTCTCAATATAGAAGGACATATCAAGAAGAAAAATGTAATAGTGTTTATTGATTCAGGTAGTACCCATAATTTTATTCATTGTAAGGTCGCCAAGGATTTGAATGGCTTCCTATACCCAACACCATAGTGTCAAGTGATGGCTGCAAATGGAGGAACTATAAATTTCTCTGGAAAGTTCCATAATATCAAGATAACCATGGGGTAATATCTATTTAATAGTCCATTTCTCTCAATTCCAATGGGCAATGTTGATGTTGTAATGGGAGTCCAATGGTTACAATATTTGGGGATGATAAATTTTAATATTCAAGAGCTGTTATTAAATTATTTTGGGAATGAAAGGAATTTTAATTACAAGGTATCGTAGGGAAGCTGTGGAAGATAATCATCTCTAATTTCATGAAAAAACTTTTGAAGAAATAAAAATGAGGAATAAATGCACAATTATTCTCACTAAAGGTTCAAACTTCAAAATCATCTATTTATCTAAATCTCCAAAAAGTCTTAGAAAATCATTCCAAGGTGTTTGAAACTCCCAAATGGATACCACCTATTTGTGATCATTATCATGCTATTCATTTGATTCCAGGAAGTGTTCCTCCAAACATCAGGCCTTACAAATATCCTTATGCCCAAAAGAGTGGGACTGAATGTATGGTTGCGTAAATGTTAGAGGCTAGTATAATTCAACCTAGTCAAAGTTCTTTCTCTGCTTCAATATTATTGGTTCACAAGAAGGATGGATCATGGCATATGTGTTTGGATTATAGGGATATCAACAAGCTCACTATTAAATAAAAATTTCCCATCCCCATCATTGATGAATTGCATGGATAAATTTACTTCAGCAAGCTGGATATTCATTCTAGATATCATTAATTTAGAATGAGGACTGAAGAAATTCTAGAAACATCATTCAGAACTCATGAGGGTCATTATGAATTTTTGGTCATGCCTTTTTGCCTTACTAATGCACCTTCCACATTTCAAGGTTTGATTAATTCCATTTTCAAACCCTTCCTTAGAAATTTTTTGTTAGTATATTTTGAGGAAATAATATTCTATAGCAAGTCTTGGAAGGATCATGTTCAACGTGTTTACATAGTTCTCAATCTATTGGAGGAAAAAAAATTATATGAAAAAACCCGCAAATGTTTCTTTGGAATATAGGAGGTCAAATATTTGGGTCATATTGTATCTCATGAGGGTGTTAAGGCAGACTCTAACAAAATTAAATCCATTAAGGAATGGAAAATCCCTACAACCATAAAGCATATTTTTATGAAACTAGCTCACAAAATGGAATAAAAGATAGATCAACAACTTAGAAATAAGCCTCTTCGAGGGGGAAACCTTTTTTACATTACATAAATAAAAAATTATTGGATGGTACAGATTAAAAAACCTCCTTTCGATATATAGGATTCCATGGGATCACAATATAATCCGAATAGACCTAAGAATAATAATGTAAGGGCACAACAATAACAATAGTGGGATTTTATGGGGTAGAATAATAACAATATGGGGACTACAAGGGTACAAAAATAATAATAAGAGGGCTACAATAACAATAATAAGGGGGCTACAATAACATAAATAAGGGACTACACTAGTAATATAGGGACCTAACATGCCCCTCTCCTTCAAAACAATGTTGTCCTCAATGCTTGAGTAGTTATGGATGCTTATGTATAAAATTCTCATCCTCCCATGTGGAATCTTCATTGGGTAAGTTCCTCCATTTGATGAGATACTATGAAATTGATCGATTTTGTAGTTGTTGAGTTCTTGTTTCTGTGATTTCTTCAGGTTCAATATGATTTTTCCTTCCTCATCAAGTTCTGGAAATATTGTTTGGACTAGAAGTTTGTCACCTATAACTTTCTTTAAGCATGAAACATAGAAAACTGGGTGTACTCACAAATACAGAGGAAGCTCCAATTTTTATTCCATAGTACCAATATTTTACAACACCTTGTAAGGACCATAGTACTTTGGTGATAATTTATTATCCTTCTTAGCTTGCTTGAGGGAAATTTTTTTTTATGGTTGTAGCCGTAGAAACACCTAGTCCCCTACATAAAAAATTCTCTTGCTGCGATGTTGATCTGCCTATTTTTTCATTCGATTCTGTGCCAAATTTAGGTTATCTCTTAAGAGTTGGAGAACTTGTTGTTAATGCTCAATGTGATCTTCCACTACTTGAACCTTAGAATTTTTTCTTAAATATGATGTGTTGATGGTGGATGATATCCATAAAATGCCATAAATGGGGTCATTTTTGCCACAGTGTGAAAGGAAGTGTTATACCACCATTTAGCCAGAGGTATCCACTTGACCCATAGTGTTTTTTTATTAGATACAAAGTAGCAAAGATATCCTTGAAAACATTTGTTCACTATCTCATTTTTGCCATTGAATTGAAGATGATGAGCTGAGCTATAAGCAAGTTGAGTACCCAAACAAGAAAATATTTTCATCCAAAAATTTCGTGTGAAAATGGGATCTTTGTCACTTACAATAATCTTTGCATTTCCATGTAGCTTTTGAATTGTTTCCATAAATGTAGTAGCAATTGTAATTGCTTTAAATGGATGCGATAATGCACAAAAGTGTGCATACTTAGTAAGTCTATCAACTATCACCACGATGACACTTTTTCCATCATAATTAGGTAAACCTGTGATAAAATCCATTAAAACCTCCTCCCAACGTTGACTTGGAATGGATAAAGGTTGTAAAAAACTTACGTCTTAATTGTCTCAACTTTATTTTGCTGGAAAACCAAATATTCTGCCACAAAATTTTAAATATAATATTTAATTCCATCCCCAAAAAATTCTTTGTTCACCCTGTGGTAAGTTTTTAAAAATCCGGAGTGTCCTCCTATGGGAGATGTGTGCAATTCAAAAAGAATATTTTTGTTTTAGCTAGGAATTCTTACAAATATATAAGGAATATATGTTCCAACAAAATTTATCAAATGTACTAGGATATTGCTACAAATTTTGAATAAGTGTCCACAGTTCTTCATCATTCTTCCATTCCTCCCTTTCTTCGGTTATCCAATCTGGTTGGACAATAGAAATGGCATAAAGCAATGCTTCCACATCATCATCCTTTATTGAGAGTGCATGTGTAACAACATTTAGCTTCGCTTTTTTGTATATGATTTCAAATTCATAACCCAACATCTTTGTGAGCCATGTTTTCTGCTCTTCTAAAGATAGTCTTTGTTCCAAAAAGTATTTAAGACTATCACGATCAATTTTTACCTTAAAGTGCCTTCCCATTATGTAAGCTCTCCATTTCTTTAGTGCATGTAGTATTTCCAACATTTCCTTATCATAAATAGATTTAGTTAAATACTTTCCTTTGATTGGACGACTTCCAAAAGCAACGGGTCTTCCTTCTTGCATTAAAACAACACCAATTCCATTTCTTGAGGCATCACATTCCAAAATAAAGGTTTTTTTCAAGTTTGGTGTAGCTAAGAGTGGTGATTGGCACATTGCCTCTTTAAGATGTTCAAAGGCTTTAGTTTCTTCAGGAGTCCATGAAAATGCAAATTTCTTCAATAATGTTGTTAGTGGTGCTGCTATTCTCCCATAATTATTAACAAACTTATAATAATACCCTATTAACCCGATAAATCCTCGCAACTACATTTTGGTTGTGGGGAATTTAAATTCCTTAATTGATTTAATTTTGTTAGGGTCTACCTTAAAACCCTCCTGAGATACAATAGGATCCAAATATTCCACCTCTTGTACTCCAAAGAAACATTTGGAGGTTTTTGCATATAATTGTTTCTCCTCCAATAGTTTAAGCACCCTATCAACATGTTGAACATGATCGTTCCAAGACCCACTATATAGTAGTATATCATCAAAAAATACTTACAAAATTTTTCTAAGGAAGTGTTTGCAAATGGAATTCATCAACCCTTGAAATGTAGAAGGTGCACTACTAAGGCCAAAAGGCATGACCAAAAATTCATATGACCCTCATCAGTTATAAATTTTGTTTTTGGAATGTCTTCAGTCTTCATTCTAATTTGATGATATCCTGAATGAAGATCCAACTTGGTAAAATAAATTGCTCCATGTAATTCATCCAATAATTCATCAATAAGAGGAATGTGAAATTTATGTTTAATAGTGAGCTTATTGAGCTCCCTATAATCCAGACACATGCACCATGATCCATTCTTCTTGTGCACCAATACTACTGGAGCAGAGAAAGAACTTTGACTAGGTTGAATTATACTTGTTGAGATTCAAAAAGATGATGAGCTTAGTGAAAAGAATCGCCTTCACTAAGTGGGCCTGCAGGCTATTTTTGGCGCAAGACTATTTTTAGACTATGTCTATTTTTAGACATGGTGATCATATTTTAGAAGTTGCAGGATGCTATTTGTGGATGGTTGATCAAGTTGGAAAAATAGATAAAATTCTATTTTTAGAATATTGGGCAAATTCTATTTATAGATCGTCGATCTAAAAATAGAAGTGTCGATTACTATTAGCTCTTAATACTAATCTGACAGTAAACATCAACTTATTCTCTTGGAGCACTTAATTTCAGTGCACATATTTGGAAAATCAGTGGGCTGAAGGAATTATTCAATTCCTAGGGTTTATTGGTGGTTCATGCACAGAGCACTCAGTTAGAACTAAAGTGGAAAAGTTATGGCAGAGTTGGAAGAGTAGTTCATGGAGTTGTATTCAATTTAACTCAGTTAGACTCAATTGAGCTAGTTGTATCTAGTCTAACATAATGATACACTAGTGAGAGTGGAGTGAATTAATTAGTTAATTAATTCACAAATAATAACTCGTTAATCAACTAAACAATATAGGAGTTAACTACAGTGCATGTCAGTTCCAGTGGAGACCCAGTGGAGAGATAGGTGAAAGGGAAAGATGGACTATCTATTGTGACTATAGTGATGCATTGATTGCACCACACACACATTGAAGTTTCAAATGAGGATTGCACAGTCAAGGCAAGGGTAATTCAAATACACTCAGAGCTATTTTTTAGAAGGGATTGTTCAGTGGAGGTAGGCTAGCAGGAGGGAAAAGTTCGGTGCATGGATTTGTAGATTTCTTCTATGTTAGTATGTGACGAGCGATTGTACTGAGAGGTTGATGTACTAAGATTTGTATGAAATTGTTCATGATCTCCATGATACATAATATATGATAGTTGGGCTTTTCAGCTTCAAGCTTTCCCATTAAACAATTGTGTTATGTGCGATTGTTTTTATTTATGCTTCACATGTGTTTGCAATTAATTTTCTGCAAAAGATTAACATTGGAATGATTTTGTATTATACAATAAGTTAAATATTGTGAGATCAGGTGAATATGGATGTATGCATGCTTAGTGTATACTAATTTCTACATGGTATTGGATTAGTGTTAATTCTTGAAGATTGCAATTGTGAAGAATTGTTGAGTTTGTGTGGGTGGACAATTTTAATTTGCTATAGAGAATTCTTGGTGTAGAAGTTGAGTATACATTGAAATGTCTTTCAATGGGTTGCAATTGGAGTATGCCCTTGATGGGATCTCAAATTACATAGTCTGGAAGGATAGGATGGAGGTGGTGTTGGAGGATAATGGATTGAAGGATTTCATCGATAGCGATGTTCCTAAGTCAGGATCTAGCGATGCTGCATTACTTGATGCATGGAAAAAGAAGATGGCAAAGAAAAGAAGAATTATGTTGGAAGGTGTGAAGGACCATATTTTGTCCAACCTTCATGGGAAAGCCACTCCATTATTAATTTGGAAGGCTTTGACAGATTTTTTCCAAAGCAGAATCGACCAAATGAAGTTGGTGCTTAAAGGCAAGCTCATAAAAATAAAAATGGAGAAGGGCGACAACATTCCAAAAAACCTCACGAAGTTTTTCCACTGCAAGTATGAACTGGGAAGTGTGGGGGTTACTATTGATGATGAAGACTTGGTGAACTTGGATCTCCTTGGGCTTCTCAAGAGTTGGCATAGCTACAAATAATTTGTCAATGGATGGGAGAAACTGCCAGGATGTGAGCGACCTTGGTCGGATCTTGTGCAGGAGGAGATAAGGCAGGGTACCAAGGATGACTCTTCATCGAAGAATGAAGAAGAAAAGAATTTTACTTTGGTTGCCAAAGAAAGGAAAGGGAATGGGAATAAATTTCCTTCAAAATCTGAAGCTAAAGGCAAGAAGCAAGATTACTCCAAGGTGAAGTGTTTTCACTATCACAAACATGGGTATTTCGCCACTAATTGTCAACAAAAGAAGAAGAACAAGAAGGCTGCTGGAGCTGCTGTTGGAGAGGCCTTAGCCTTGCAGTTTGAACTTGATTTATATTTTATCACTTGCTTGGTTTCAAGCTATATGGGATCAGTGTGGTATCTTGATAGTGGTGCGTCTTTCCATATAACGGGAGACAAGGAGTTGTTTAGTGACTTGGAGGAGAAGGACCTCTAGATTCATATTGAGATGGGCGACGATGGTCAATACAGTGAAACCGAAATTGGGACCATTAACTTTGAGAGGGAGTTTGGTAATCCATTCTTGTTGAATGATGTTATGCATGTTCAAGGTCTAAAGAAGAACTTGGTCTTAGTCGCAATGTTGGAAGACAAAGGTTATGATGTTGTTTTCAGTGAGGGAAAATATTTCCTTCGACATAAAAAAATGGGTCAAACCAAGAAGATAGGGATTCGAGTGAAGAATCTCTACAAGTTGGAGGTAGATGGCTGAGTTGAAATGGTTAGAAAAGAAGAAGAAGTGGTGATCTAGGATGAGGGCGAATTATGGCACAAGAGATTGGGCCATCTTCACCATGGCGCCTTGAAGATTTTGCAATAGATTTCTACTAGACTTCCCAAGGGTACTCTTCCACAGTAAGATCAATGCAAGGGATGTACTATGGGTAAGTTTGTGAAGACCACATTTCATGAGAAGGAGAACCGTGCTTCGATGATCCTAGAGAGAATTCACACAGACGTGTGTGGACCTTTCTAGGTTGCTTCAACAACAAAAAACAGGTATTATGTTATATTTGTTGATGACTATTCTCGTAGATGCTAGATCTTCTTCATGCAGAAGAAGAGTGAAACATTCTCATAGTTCTATGAGTTAAAATCATTGGTGGAGAAGGAGTCGGGGAAGCAAGTGAAAGCTCTACAGAGCGATAATGGTGGTGAATACATCTCGGGAAAATTCAAAGACTTATATAGAAAACAAGGAATTCAAAGAGAACTCATAACGCCTCATAAACCATAGAAGAATGGGGTAGCGGAGAGGAAGAACAGAACGATCATGGGTGCTGCACAAGCGATGCTGCATGACTAGGGCCTACCGATGCACTTGTGTGTAGAAACATGCAACACTGTGGTTTATGTTAAAAACCATTGTCCTCATAGAGTAATTGGCATGAGTACACCTAAAGAATATTTTACCCATAAGAAGCCTGATATTTCTCATTTGAATATTTTTGGCTCATCTGTTTACATTCATGTGACAAAGGACACCAGGAAGAAGCTAAATCTGACTGCAGAAGTTGGGATATTTGTGGGTACACAGAAACACCCAATAATTATCATGTGCATTTTCCAGACAGTCGAATGGCTGTGGTGTGATGGGATATAAAACTCAATGAGGTGAAGGCCATGAAGTTATTGCTTGAGAGGGAGCTACACTTGCATGTAGAGGAGGAACTTATTGTTCCCAAAGATGAGCCTCTAGATGTGGATCAGCCACAGGAGGAGATTCATGGAGTGGAGGAGTCCACTCATGCAAAACCAAACATCAGATATGGCAGAAAGCATACCAAAAAAGCTGAGAGACTGAAGCTTGATGCAGCACAGAATGTAGGAGCCCCTACATCACAGCGTAGACAGAGCCAGTCACCTGACCGATTTACTGGATAGATGGCTCTTATGAGAAAGTGTATCGTGACAGAGCCATCTTCTTTTTAAGAAGCTGTACAGGAGCTCACATGGGTAGATGCCATGGTGGAGGAGTATGAATCCATTTTCAGCAACAATGCTTGGGAGATTGTTCCAAGGCCAGTGGGAAAATCAATTGTAGGATCAAGTTGTATCTACAAGGTAAAGCAAGATGTTGATGGGAGTGTCAAGAAGTATAAGGCAATATTTTTTTCCTGGGGCTTCTCACAGATTGAGGGGATTGATTATGAAGAAACCTTTGCACCTGTCGCATGATATTATTCCACAAGGGCCATCCTTGCTCTCTTAGTGCAGAAGGGTTGGCACATTCATCAGATGGATGTGAAGAATGCGTTCCTTAATGGGATCATTGAGGAAGAGGTGTACATTGAGCAGCCTGAAGGATTTGATATCTTCAGCAGCGAGTCACATGTGTGCAGGCTCAAAAGAGCGTTGTATGGGTTGAAGCAAGTAGCACGTTCTTGGTACACATGGATCAACATATATTTCACTAGACTTGGCTTCACCAAGAGTGAGGTGGATGCAAACCTGTACCAAATTGTGGTGGAGGGTAAGCTTTTAATCATTGTTTTTTATGTTGATTATTTAATACTAATGGGCAATGAGCAGTTGATACACTCATGCAAGGCAGATATTTCAAAGGAGTTTTAGATGAAGGATTTTGGCCTCTTTCACTATTTTTTTGGATTGGAAATATGGCAGCGGGAAGGTGAAATGTTTGTGTCTCAAGGCAAGTATACCCGGGAGATACTAGAGAAGTTTCACATGCAAGGATGCAAGCCTATCGACACTCCTCTTACATGAAATTGGAGGAAAAAGGATGCTACATTGGAAGAGGTAGTGTATGCCATTGTTTATTGAAAATTGGTGGGTTCGCTCATGTATTTAGTTAATACAAGACTAGACATATGCTATGCGGTGAACCAGCTTTCACAAGCGATGGTTAAGCCTACCAAGCTCTTTTGGAAGGCAGGAAAGCATCTCCTAGGATATCTCAGGGGAACATCTAAGTATGGCTTATGGTACAAACAGACGGATGAGGTGAAGTTGCATGGCTTCATGGATGCAGATTGGGCAGGCAGCCCAACAAACATAAATAGCACATCAGGAGGGATTTTTAGTATCAGATCTACGACAGTTTCTTGGTACATTAGGAAACAAGTATCTATGGCACTAATTTCAGCGGAAGAATAATACATGGCAGCAAGTGAAGCTGCATGTGAGCATATCTGGATGAGGAAGATCCTGGTTGATTTTTTTGGTTCACATTTAGATCCTACAGTGATACATTGTGATAATCATAGTTGCATTAAACTCTCAATTAATCCTGTGTTTCATGATATATATAAACATATTGATATCTAGTATCATCATATCAGAGACTGTGTGCAACAAAAGATCATGTTGCTTCAGTACATTCCTACGGAGGATCAGGATGCAAATATTCTGATGAAGGCACTCACTAGGAGAAAATTCGAATACCATAGAGGCAAGATCAGGGTGAAATATAATCCCTATCTTGTTGAGAGGGAGTGTTGAGATTCAACAAGATGATGAGCTTAGTGAAAAGAGTCACCTTCACTAAGTGGGCCCGCAGGCTATTTTTTGCGCAAGTCTATTTTTAGACATGGTGATCATATTTCAGAAGTTTCAGGATGCTATTTGTGGATGGTTGTTCAAGTTGGAAAAATAGATGAAATTCTATTTTTAGAATATTGGGAAAAGTCTATTTACAGATTGTCGATCTAAAAATAGAAGTGTCGATTATTATTAGCTCTTAATAATAATCCGACAATAAACAACAACTTATTCTCTTGGAGCACTTAATTTCAGTGCACAGATTTGGAAAATTAGTGGGCTGAAGGAATTACACAATTTCTATGGTTTACTAGTGGTTCATGCATGGAGGACTCAGTTAGAAATGAAGTGGAAAAGTTATGACAGAGTTGGAAGAGTAGTTCATGGAGTTGTATTCAGTTTAACTCGGTTAGACTCAGTTGAGATAGATGTATATAGTCTAATTGAATGAGACACTAGTGAGAGTGGAGTGAATTAATTAGTTAATTAATTCACAAATAATAACTCATTAATCAACTGAACAATACAACATTTAACTACAGTGCATGTCAGTTCGAGTGGATACCCAGTGGAGAGATAGGTGAACAGGAAAGATGGAATATCTGTTCTGACTATAGTGATGCATTGATTGCACCACACACACATTGGAGTTTCCAATGATGATTGCACATTCAAGGCAAGGGTAATTTGAATTCATCTAGAGCTATTCTTCAGCAAGGATTGCGCAGTGGAGGCAGGCTAGCAGGACGACAAAGATCGGTGCATGGATTTGTAGATTTCTTCTATGTTAGTGTGTGACGATTGATTGTACAAAGAGCTTGATGTACTAAGATTTGTATGAGATTGTTACATGATCTCCATGATACATAATATATGATATTTGGGGTTTTCAGCTTCAGGCTTTCCCGTTAAACAACTGCATTATGTGCGATTATTTTTATTTATGCTTCACATGTGTTTGCAATTAATTTTCCGCAAAATATTAACAGTGGAATGATTCTTTATTTTGCAAGAAGTTAAATATTGTGAGATTAGGGGAATCTAGATGTATGCATGCTTAGTGTATACTAATTTCTACAATACTAGCCTCTAGAATTTGTGCAATCATACATTCAATTTCACTCTTTTGGACATAAGGATATCTATAAGGCCTGTTTTTTAAAGGGAAACTTCCTGGAATCAAATGAATAGCATGATCATGATCATGAATAGGTGGGAGTACTTTGGGATTTTTAAACACCTTGGAATTATTGTCAAAGACTTTTTTGAGATCTGGAGAAATAAATGATTTTGATGTTGGAACTTCTAGTGAGCATAATTGTGCAATTACACCTCATTGTTATTTCTTGAGAAGATTTGGCATGACATTAGAGCTTGTGTGTGTGTGTTTGGTGCACGAATGTACCAAATCAAACCTGCTTAAGAGGAGTGGTTTTTCCCTCTTAAGTTCTTGGTCACAGGCAAGAAATAAAGGCAGTCAAAAAATTTAGGGAACATGTTAATACATAAAAGTACTAAATAGTGAAATATAATGCATATTCAAACATAAAAACTAAACTAAAACAAATAATACAAAAGCTCTAAATAGAGTCAAACAACTTCAATAATCCAAGAGGTGGTGGTCACGTCCCCTCTTATTTAGTGCTGTTAGGAATAAATGATGAAACGCTTACCCACTTTCCAAGGGGACCTTAGAACTAGGCAGTTCTAAGACCCGGTGCAAGGATGTCTTTACTTCCGAGCTACCTGGGTGTAAAGTATCCCTCTCTCTACTCTAGAGGACTGGAGTTGCTGGATGGCCAAAACTTGAGTCCCCTCTATCTCTGCTCCGGATCACACACTACTAGATTGCTTGGGGAAATTATGTCCAGCATAACAATGTGTTCTCATATTTTTCATATCTTGGTGGCCTTTTTTAGGAGAATTCAAACTCTCCTTCCCTCTCTTGGTACATTGATGGATGGTGACACAAGAGAGGAGGGTGATTCCATTATGTGCCACATTTATTCTATTGTGCGCTCCCTTGAGGTCCTAACGAGGATTGGGAAGTTGTCATTATGTGGCTTCAAGTGTCGTATCAATGTCCTAGAGTGTGCCTTGTGGTCCCAGAAAGTGACTTCCGCCACTCTCAGGTTCACGTGACCTTTTGAGGAAAAGCCACGCAAATGCATGCTTATCGAAGAAAAGTGCATGCAAAGGCGTATTTTGCTAGTCTTTCAATGTGAAATTTGACTTTCCTTCTAGACCTTTGATATTTTTAAATATTTCAGATTGTCTAATGTGCCTCAGCCCTGTAAATCCCTCTACGTGACATTTAATAATGTCATATTTTCTTGTGCAATTTTCTAATGATAACAGTTGCACCCTAATGTGTGAGGTCTAGGAAGAATTGTATAGCTGAAATACATTATAGTTTCTTTTATGTGTACTGTATGGAGACATACAACTATAGCCGCAGACACATACTTCAAGATTCATGCGAGAGCCGCAGGCTGAGCTTGTTATGGTAGCGAATATGTTGCTATAGCCATGGGAAGACAGTGTCAAGGTCATGGATAGGGCTATAGGGATAGATCAAGGTGATCTCGGCCATAGCTTTTGGGATAGTGTGTTATTACTGTAGCCATGGACACATATCCATATGAAGCGAGAGCGATGGGTGTGGCTAGGGTTCATAAGATTATTTTTGGTTGCGCACTCCTTCAGCCATGGGGATAGAGTGCCCTGCTAGTAACCAGGAAAGATACACCCATGGGATGAGTATGTTGAGGTCACAACTAAGACTTTCTAGGCATATATGTGTTACACATTATTTTGTCACCATGACATTTTGATGTCTATATGGGTTCATCAATACCTATATAATACTCCCTTAGAAGTCCACAACCGTAAAGTTCCTAAACCAAGGCTTGGATTTGGAGAAAAGCCTGTAAAAAATCATAAAAATGCTTGTACCACACTTTTCCTTAGTCTTACCTATGGCACTGCACTCTTTTTCTCCAGAAATTATGGAGCCGACTGCACGTTTTCTTCATTAAAATTGTGGACCCCTGTAAAAGGTAAAATGAAGGCAAAAGTAAATTCTAGAACCCCAACTGGTCAAATATTCTCCTAGCTGGAAGCTTCCAGAATGCGTTATCCAGTCGAAGCTTCACTCGCTCCATTATCATGAACATACATCCCTTCATTAAAGGAGCCTATTCCTTGGATTTTGGAACTTAATCCCTTGATAAGGGGACTTTATCCCTTCCATTTTGGAGTTGTAACCACTTTCCTTCTCCTATAAATTGAAGCTTTGGTTCAGTCTCAAGGGTACATGCTCACATATGTAAAAATTCTCTATGTATTTTGTATACACTTAGTACTTTCTTTGAACTTGGTAATTACCATAGAGAAGGGAATTGCTGAAGAAACATACTCTTTGCTAACCGCGGGAATGATTACATACTCATAGTTAGGCTGGTTCGAAGAGTGGAAGGGCTTGTCAAACTTTAAGGAAACGCTTGTTTCGGACCCCCAGAAGGACCTGTACAACATCAAGGCTAACGTGGTTGTAAGATTCCTTCTTTTATTTAAAGATAATACAATTGGATCCTGTTTTCTTAGCAAGTTGTTAATATGTTTATTTGAATGACTTATTTCTTAAATTCCTTGATCATTAAGATAGATTTGTGAATTTTGAATTACTATATGTTGCAGGTGTTGCTAATCTTCTTCTATATATTTGTTTGCAGATATTAAGAGGTGACTTTTTGGAGCAACGGGAAAGAAGAAATCAACTAGCATTGGACCATAGGTAGGTCTTTTCTTCATCATAGAAAATTGTTAATCATATGTAATCTAGAGAAAATAGTTTACAAGTTGTCCTGTTTGTTTCTAGCTATCCTTGTGATACTAGGGAGATCTTTCTTGTCCGCAAGAACGATTCATCCGCCTAACAAAATGGCGACCATACTGGGGAAATTTGTTTTGAACTTAGTTTTCCTTGAGTTTTACTTTTGAAACCATTTTTTCTGATTTTGATTAGTCTGTACTCTTTTGGGAAAATTGGCCTGAGAATCCCTCAAAATTTGATTTAGAATTTTTTATCTTTCTTTAAGTTTTCTGGTCTCCACATTGTTTCTTTCAAAAAAGTGTGGTCACCTCCACAGTCTCTTTGTGTGAACAGTGCGGCACCTCACTTTTTGTACTCTACAACCTATGGACCCTGAAATTTTTTTTGAAAAACTTAAAATTCTCTTTTTTGTTTTTGCTTTCAAGATTCTTTGTGATTACCCAGACTTGTATTCATTGTCAAAAGCCTCTTATAAAAGTTTCTTATAGCATTTCTAAGTTTTGAGTGATTTTCTAAAGATTTTCATTTTACAAGTGATTTTTTTTTTTTCTTTGTGTTGCTCCAAGATCAAAAACTTTGAGAAACCTTAGATCACTGTTATTTCATTGTTTTTCTTACTAAGACTTTGACTTTATAGCAAAATTTTCTTCTATAAAAATTAGTTTTATTTATTTATTTTGCAAATCTAAAGAGACTTTTAGTTCAGAAAGCCTTGAATCTCATTTCAAAACCACCATTAGATGATTTTGATTCCTTGCTAGAATAAGCAAAGAATTTCTTGGTTAGATTACAAACTGAGCAAAACATCCTTAAAGTTTTTAGATTTTTTTAAGTCTTAAAATTTAGATCTATAAAGTTTTTAAAAGTTCGAAATTAGTGTTTTTAGTTTTGAATTTTCTTTTAAGTAATCATACTTTTCTTTTGGAAACTATTTTATTTGTAGCTTCAGACTTGAACGATAAAAGGAATTTCCTTTTGAGAAATTAATCATTGAGTTCTCATAAAAAAGGATTTCTTTTCGTATATTCCTGTTTAAAAAAAAAAAAAGGATTGAAGTTTAAAAGCAATTGCATTTCTCAACTCTTTCTTTTAGATAGTTTTTCATTGAAAAGAAACAAAATTGTCCTCATATAGATGCATTTTAGTGTTTTTTGGAGTCAGGTCATTATAAACCATTGAAGTTTCACTTTCATACCCATTTTCCTAAGAAACAACCAATTAAAATTAACGCTTAATTAAAATCAACCTAGCAATTTTTATTTTTCTAGAGCTCTTTCCACCAATCTAGCTTAGGCTAGTGTCTTGGATTAGGTTTTAGTTAACTCTCCAAGACAATAGTAGCATGTATGCTTTGGGAAGCTCCTCTTAAAGGAGTCAAGGATGAGATTATATCCGAACCTAGTGGGGTAATCAATCCTTCCTCATTGGGAATGATAGTAGATATACACGTATTAAGAATGGTAAACCTCGAATTGACAACTGTTGAGGAGCCTGGGGTCACTTGTTGGTAAACCTTGGATTATGTCAATGAGCCTTAAAGGGGATTGGGATTTGTTACTCTACCCTTGCATGTGTATCGGATCGTAGACTATTCCCCTAGGTATATTTGTTCTTGTTGGTGACCTTACTGGCCATAAACTCTAGGATTTTTTTCCAAGGTGATGGTGGAGGGAAGATCCCACTGTACCTAGAACTGACGTCAACTAGACTCACTTGAACTCTCTGGAGGGTTATCTTCACTCGAGATGGGTTAAGTGGAGAAAATTGCACCGGTATATTTCATTAAGCAGGTTGTTGGGGTAACTGTTCCAACCGCCATTTCTGCATTAAAATAATACAATGTTGGATTTCATCACCAACTAGTTTTTTTCGTGCGGAAATCTACTTTTTGTGTGTGGTTTGATCTCTCAGATTCTATAGGCATGTGATCATTTGTTTTTTTTTAAGCGACTTTAGGAATTTTATTGAAATTTTCTTTGGTTTCATGTGTTAAAAGTTTTAATCATGGCTGAATTACCAAGACGATCACGCAGAACTCAGGGAAAACCCCCTAAGTACACACCTAGCCAACTAGAAGGACTTAAATTTTTGATACCAAATGTTATCGGTAGATTTGAATTAAAAGAAAAAGGAGAATCATCTATTATTCCTCATCCTGATTTTGAGGTAGATCAATTCTAAGTAGCAGAACATCCCCCACAACCAGTTTCCATTTCTAAATTAACTGAAGTTGCTTTTGCAACAAGTGAATTATCACCTGAAGAACCTGAAATTTATGAACCAGAAATTGAACCTGCTACATCATAACCTACTTTAGAATTCATTCATTATCCTGATTCACCTAGAGTAAAGAGTTGAATTACAGAAAGCCCTCCTCCTGGTCTTATTAGTATTGAGGAGATCTCTGATACAGAAGAAGTCCTTCTCCCTTCAACTCAGGAAAATTTAGAAATTAGACAACCTGAATCAATTTTTTATAGTCCTTTTAGACAAGATGCTTGATATTCTTCTTTGACAGATTTTCTGCAAAATGTAGGTCTTCAGTATTCACCACACCGAATACCTTTCTACACTACACCAATAGGTCATAGACCTCAGTTAAACATGTCAAGACAGTCATCTATGTTTTCTGAATCACCAAAAACATTCCTCTATGGTGGTCTGTCTGTTCCTACAATCTATCAATCGCTCTCTAGTACATTCTCAGGAGCATCTCCTTTTCCTAGTAAACCAATGCCATCATATGATTTGAATGAATCAAATACTGGAACTTTGAATAATGAGAAAATTTATATTATGTCTAGAAATGTTTCAAACCCCACATCTCAAGGTAGTAATATACAGTCTGGGGGGCAACCTTAAAATAGCCAGATACAGCCTGGGGGAAAACCCCAAGGACAACACATACCTCAAGGTCAATATCAATCCCAAGGACAGTACATTCCTCAAGGTCAACCCCAAAGACAATACATACCTCAAGGTCAATCTCAACCCCAAGGACAGTACATACCTCAAGGTCAATATCAACCATAGAGTTAGTAAATACCTCAAGGTCAGTATCAACCTAAAACACAGTATCCTGCTCAAGGATTACAACCTCGTTTAGGGAAACAGTTCTATAGATAACAAAAAATGTTACAAGGAGGTGGAAATTATCTAGTCAATTATCAGCCATCTGTACAACCCAGTTATGGGCCATCTTATGTACAACCTTCAACAAGAGCCTCATATCCCAGAATGGTGTGGGATCCATCCCAAGTTCAACAGAATTTACAACCAAATATGCAAGTACCTTATTATCAAGCAAGATAACTTGTTGGTTATGTTCAACCCCAAAAACTAGTCAAACCTTCAACTTCAATACCTGGATCAGGTCCTGCTCAGCAACCTGGTCCGAGTTCACCTCGTACTCTACCACAAAAAAGTGTTCAGACTTCTGTTCAACCTACCACACCCATTCCCGTAGTGTTTACAGTTCCTATTACATCTGCCCCTCAAGCTTTGATATTGATTCCTCAGGTTTCTATTCCGCAGTCTAGACCAACAATTCAAAATATTGTTCAGATACCCGCAAGAAAATCTGGTACAAGTACAGTAATAACGAGTGAACCTCAGTTTACTTATGAACTTTATCAATTGTCATACCAATATGGACCTGTTTCACAAACTCCAGTCTACCCACAACAATCATACCCTCGATATACATATCAAACACCTGTTCAACCACAGTATGGTCCGGTTATTCTTGGTTATCCGAGAGGTAATATGATTCCAAATGCGCATCCTATTCTAGGTTATCCTGGATATCCTCCTCCCGGAACAGGTTTAATTTCACAAGGTTATCCACAAGAGCCTACCCGTTGATTGTCGTCGATAGCAACTTCAGATTTACCAGATTTATCTCACCTTATGAATGATCCTATATATTATCATCTGTACTGACCACTGATGCCTCATAAGTTTCCCAGTGATATTCCAAAATTTGAAGGAAAAAAAGGAGAGGATCCTTCCAATCATGTTATGACTTACCACCTTTGGTGCGCATCTAATTCTTTAATTGATGATTCTATTCAACTTAGACTTTTTTATAGAACGTCAATAGGATTAGCTACTAAGTGGTATATTGAATTTCCACAAGGCTCAGAGAATGTTAATAGGATTAGCTGCTAAGTGGTATAATGAATTGCCACGAGGCTCATTTAACAACTTCAATGCCCTAGAAAATGCTTTCTTAACTCTTTTTCAGTTTCCTGTCAGATACGACAATGGCACAGAATTATTAACTTCACTCAAGCAATCCACATCTACCTATATATCAGATCATATTCATGAATGGAGATGTAGAAGACATTTGGTAAAAGTTTTTATCCTGGATCAAATATTCGTAGAATGGTTCATTAAATCATTGTTACCAAAGACCATTGAAGATGTGGCTAAAGCAGGAGTTATTATAGAAGAACAAGTTATTTCTCAAGCTCAATATCTAGACTTGGTCTATACCTAGTTCGAAACTTTGTATGAGAAAATCCCCGATTTACCACGACCTAGTCAGTTAACTACAACTCCTTCAGGCTCTCATGCTGCTGATGGTGTAATAATTTCGGTTACTACAACTAAAAATAAGAATAAATATTCAAAGATTACTTCTCCCATAATAAATTTACCTGATTCACCCAAAGGAGAATATTCCTTGGAAACTACTGCCGATATTCACATTGTAGATTCATCTACTAAGTCAAAATCTGGAAAAAAGAAAAAAGGGAAGAAAAATAATAAACATACCTCACCTCCTAAAGAAAAAACTAATAAATCTGAATCAATTGATGAAAAACGAAAACCTCGTTATCCTTGTCTTATCTCTGACAAGGATCATTTCACAAAGGAATATCCTTTTAGGGAAGAAGTTTCTAAGTTCGTCAAAGGTTCACCCACTCCTGCTATCTTGAAGGATCCCTTTCCAATTTAAGATAGTAAAATTATTGGATCTTCTTCTAATCCTTTAGCAGATATATTGATGGTTGCAACTCGATCACAAGATTATGGTAGTAAAAATCCTATCACCGGTAAAGAAGTAGACAATTCTAATTCTTCACCGGCTACATCTACTTCAGTTTCAGATATGCTTCACATCGAGAAACCAAATCCTGACTTAGTAATTAAACCGCCTCCTAAAGGTGTACTTCATAAATCAGCTTTCAATCCACATGCGAGAGCTGCTTAGAATTACAACATTGTTGAAGATTTGGCAATTTCCCCTTCAACAATGTCAGCTTTGGAAGTACTGCAATCATGTCCAGCACAAAGAAAATTACGATTGTGAGTTTTAGGAGCTGTATATTTGCATGATTCAAATCCTATGATCTTTGATCTAGAAAATTTTACACCTGGCCTACCCCATCAAATTGCTTTCCGAATTCCATTGTTAGTAAAAAAAACACATTTATTTCGTATTGTGATTGATGAAGGGGCCTCTACGTGTATCATGTCATTGATTTTTTGGAAATAACTTGTTTCTAAAATGCTTAACGGGTCTCTGACCATCCTCAAAGCTTTTGATGGAAGAGGATTCCATCCCTATGGTATTTTATAGGATCTACCTATAGAGGCCGAAGAAAAACTGTTAATCTAGATGTGGAAGTAGTTGATGCCCCTCTAGATTACAACCTTCTCCTGGGTCGTAATTGGTCTTATGCTATGACTGCTGTCGTATATTCCGTCTTTCGAGTCATCATGTTCCCTCATCAGGGAAATATTGTTAAGGTTGATCAACGCTCATATTATTCGTCCGATCCAGCTTCTACGGATATTATTCAGCATGTTGTAAAAACAACTATCCCTTATAAGGATGTAGGAGTAGGCTTAATTAAATATTCCATTTTTTTTGGG